>RJWT010048679.1:0-11122 GCA_004365215.1 Cuniculus paca
CTCACATTAGAGTGATCATTTGAAGCCTGAATCCAGGAGTCTTTCTATTATTCTCCCTCATGCTTTTCATTCCCTGCCCACTTCTGCATTTTGTTGAAGGCCCTGAGGCCTCCCATGCTCCCTCTGTGCCTGGCTGTCAGACCAACTTCAGAGGGAGGAATAACCCCCAGGACGTTCTCCCAGGGCTGCTCACCTTGCTCCTCTCTCACAACAAAACACTCCCCTCCAGGCCCACCTGGTGCTAAAACCAGACTCAACAAGTCTCTATTCAAAGTTTCTGATGTGGAATGGTGACAGGGGTAATCTTTGAGGACCTATTGCTTGTGTTTGTTCGAACTCCACTGCTTAGCACAGGCCAAGACGAAGAAGTCGCCCATACTGATTTCAGAGTCTGAAATGGGTGGTGACTTCAGTATTGGACCAGATAATTGGTTTTTCATGAGTCCAGCCCTGTTACGATATGTTGAAATGTTAGTCTGATCTTTTAATAGTTACTTTATTTAGTACATTACATGCAAATCATTTTTTCAGGAGAGTGGGCTGCTAAGGGCTGAAACCAAGGCTTCGCCCATGCTAAGCAAGTGCCTTGTCACTGAGTTATACCCCAGCCCCTGCAAACCATTTTTACTATGATACAGTCCTAAAAAGACGATACCAAAGAAACACAGCAAAACAAGTTCCTTCAATTTCATCTCCCCTAAAGGAGTTCACATTCAACTTGTTTTAGTGGCTTTCTGCTTTCTGATCCTTCTAAACAGTAAATGTATAAAAATAATTTTCTTAGAACTAAATAATATTACATAATATCAATATTTTCTAAGTTTTTTTTTTACATTCTTTGATAATTAGCAAAACCCTCCTAGCACTGTTTCTCCATCTGATCAAGTGCATGAGAAAATCTGTCAGCTCTATTACTTTCTTTCCATTTCCTTCCCCTTCAGTGTGGACTGGCTGCTTCCTGGGCCCACTGGGCAGCTGCTCCCCGACCAGCCTGCTTTGCTTCCGTCTCCATCTCTTCCTCTTACTTGTGTTTTCCCCTCACATTTTGTTGAAATACATCTTCAACAGTTTCCTGAGAACAGATAAGAAGTAAATTCTTGCCATTTTTTTCCATCTCAATATTTCTTTATTTTACCCTCACCCTTGAATGACAGTCTATTTCAGCTTTGACAGTTGAAATAAGAATTTGATTACTGAAATAAGAATTTTGAGGGTTCCTCCTGCATATTTTAGATACCATGAGACTGCTAGGAAATCAGATATCTTCCTTTTCAGAATTCTTTAGCTGTCTATCTTCTCTGAAAATTTTTCTGGACTTTTCCTTATCATTGTTCTCAAATTCATGATGCTATGACTTGAAGGGGTTTTTTTTACCTTATTCATTGTGGTGGATGATAATACTCCCACTTCTTACCTGGAAAAGTATCATTCTCTGGCTCTATGCTGGCACTGGGTGGGAAAAGAGTGGGAGATTTTGTCATTCAAAATGCAGACTGTCAGTGTTCCTCCTGTCCTTCAGTCTCCTTCCCCTATACCTGAGACCCCAGTGGAAACTCCATTGGAAGCCCATGCCTGCAACTTCCCTTCTTTGTGCTTTTCCAAGATATCCATGACAATCCAGGTGTTCCTTATTATGATACCCACACACTCCACCTGGAATTGATCAGTTCCTTCTTAGTTTCATTAATGATGGATTGTGCATTTTGTTTCTTTCATTAATGATACATTATGCATTTTGTTCCTTTTCCTTCTTATATTTGGGACAATTTCTGAGAAAGGAAGAATAAAGAAATATTAACATCTTAAGGCAATGTATTTTTGCTTAGTTTTGTCTTTTCAATGCATCAAATTTGTTACTAATCAAATTCTAGCACAGTTTCTTCTCCTAAAGGAGCAAATACATGACCTTCATGGTGTGAATGTTGGCTGAATCTGAGGGTTCATGGTTTGGAGCTCTGAATCATTTTGCTAATTGAAGCTAAAGAAAAACTCTTCTAGTGACATCTGGCTTCAAGAGTCTCTTAGTGGAGCTTGTTACCATAAAAAACAAAGAGAGAGAATATAATATTTTTCTGTAGATTTTTTCCTTAATGAATATCCACAAATACCATTTCCAGGTGACTTGTAAACCTCTATGAATGAATTGGAACCTAGATTTGTTGCACTGTCTATTTTAAAATAGCCCAACTCTTTTACAATACTTCCCTGTTCATTTCTATTGTGGTGGTGTTCTTGCCTGTTATATTTTACGATGTCTTAAAAGTGTGGCTTCTGCCTGATTTAGGTAAGTGAACCCATGATTCAGCATGAAATAACATGGCTGATAATATCTGAACATTTACAGCATTGCTGGGATTTAAGACTAACAAAAATAGTTTTTAATCATGTGTTTATTTAAAAGTCTCTGGTACAATCAGATTTAGATTTCAGATTACAATATTCCTTTCTTAGAAGAAATAGATTTTTTAAATCCTAAACCTCTCAAGTACCTTTAATTCACATAGCAGCCATGTACACTATCTGTCCAGAAGAAAACAATCAAATATAGTGATGTTGAGTGAGAGATTGATTCAATGATACAAGCTCAGTGGAACCTTTTGAACCTCCTTCCATTCAGTCACTGATCTATGAAACTTCAAACACAGGAAAGATTTTAGTAGATGATCATTTGATATTTTATATAAATTGAAGTGTTCTAACCTTTCAATTATTTTTGAAATCTTTTGTTACTGTGGAAAAATAGGTTTCAGCTGAAATGATGTAAAGGTAATAAACAATGCTCATATGTGCGATTTCATTATTTTTATTAAAGTTCAATGTGTCTGTCAATTTATTAAGACATGAAAAGATGTGAAGGGACAGGCAATAATAGATAAAACAAAGAAACATAACATAGTCAATTATCTTTCAAAATGACAAATTCAAATATGTATTCTCACCTGTATCCTAAGAATATCTACCAAGGTTATTTTCTCAGTATATAGTTACTTTCTGTGTTTTCTGCTTTTAACTATCGTTACAGAAGCCAAATGAGGACTCAAGGCAGCAGCCATTCCCTTGTAGCCAGGGGATGTGTTGGGTTACTTCCCCATTGGGGTACAGGACATTAACCACAGAGTGAGAGGTACTTAACTATCATCACCTTCCACCCAAGGTCAAGATACCTGACTCACACACTTCAAAATGAAGGCAGTGTATCTTTGTTATGTTCAAACAAAACATCTCCACAAGAATATGCTGAGTTAGGAAATGAGAAAGGCAAGGAGAAGAGAATGCAAGTGGGGTGCTGAAGTGTGGAAATCAACATCTTTCACAAGCTTTCTAGGAAATTCCTGTACTACAGAACACAGACCAGTTTGGAAAACACTGATGAGGACACAGGAAATATCAAATCAGAGAGAGTGGATGAGAGAATGGAGTTTGTTTGAAGACATAAAAATGGAATGAGGCATCTGGATATACAGGTTAGAAGAAGAAAAATCAAGAAAGGAGGAGAAAAGAGGACAGAAGTTTGATGTGGTTGCAGAAAGAGAAAGGTGAAAATGAAGTAAAAATAAATTAAATAATTCACAATATTTTCAGGCTCAGCATATCTGCAGTTCTTCATTTATTATGCAATATTTTGACCTTTGTGTAACATTACTGAGCTCAAAGATATTAAACTGTATCTACTAACTGACCATGGAAATGTTTGACCTATAACCCGTTCTCAAACCAGTTTTCCCTTGTGTAATAATCTTTTCTCCTGAAGTATAAACATCTTTTTTAATTTTCTGGAATTGAAGACAAGTAAGTGAAATAAACATTACATTCTGTAAAACTTTCTCTAGCACTGCATTGTCAGAAAAAAACTGAACTTGATAATAATAGTTGCTCTTGTTTATACTCAATTCCAATATAAAAATGTCTAATTATTTGTAGGATCACAGAATGTCACGGTTGACGTATTCCAGCCCAGTCACCCAGCTCGCCACAACCCTAAGCAACAGAAGCATCACAGCCTATGGGCAACACCTAATTTCCAGCATCCTGGATGCCCTTCTGACTCTCTATAGATTCGCTCATCCAGAGACTGCCTGCCAATCCCAGGGAAGCTTTGATTCCCTGGCATGCGACACAGTGATGGTGCTTTCCTGTGTTAACTTGGCTGGGCCCTGTACACAGACACTGGGCCAAACACCCACCCAGATGCTGCTGTGAAGGTATTCTTCAGATAAAATTCACATTTAACTCTGTAGAATGTGAGTAATGTAGTTGAGTTTCATCCAATCATTGAAGGCCTTAAGATAAAAAAAATCTGAGATTCCCTGAAGCAGAGAAAATTCTGCCAGCGCACAGCCTCCACACTCACACCACAATACCAGCTCCTCCCCAGGTCTCCAGTCTGCCAGCCCTCCTGCAGATTTTAGATCCCCAGCCCCCACCATCACACGAGCCACTTCCTTGAAACAAATCTGTGTGTGTGTGTGTGTGTGTGTGTGTGTAGGTGTGTGTGTAGTTACATCCTATTGGCTTTGTTTCCCTGCAGAATCTTGATGAAGGACTCTGATTTTCAGCTCTAATTCTTATCCGGCAAGGCCTACCCTCTGCTCTTGGCTTCCTACTTGGCCATAAAATTTGCTCTTGATGCTCAAACACTGGCTCCAAAGTCTTTGTTTTCTTATAAATAAAAGAGAGCTTAGAAATTTTCTAATCCAATCCTGTCATTTTTATTTGACTGAACTACTACCCAGAAACAAATCCACTTTCTCAGGGGCTTGCCAGTGGAAACTGGCTGAGCAAAATAAAAGCCACCATTCTCTAGCTCTGGGTTCTTCTTTCTACGTCATGTTTCTCTGCTCTTTCTTACCAACATCTGCCTTGCTCCCTTGTGTCATATTAAGCTTCGATACGCTTCCATAATCTTATGGAACGTGATCTTAGGGACATGACCTATTTGAATATGCACCTGGGAAGAACTGATAGAGAGTGGAGTGAAGATTCAACTTGACATGACTCCATCAGTCTTAGTTATAACTGCTATTTTGTCCACTGAATGATGTCAGCTTGCATCCCAAACTCTACAGGACAAAGTCATTAAGATATTTATCTGAAGCTTGTTGTGCCAGTCCCACTGATGTCCAAATAGTTCCTTAACTGAAGGGGAATATGTGAGCAATTTTTTAAGAAAGGCCAAGTTGCTGCCAGCCTTTCTCTACTGAAGTATATACTTATAGATCCCTTCCTCCTGTCTTAGGGTGCAGGGATCTCCCTGTCTTGCAGGCAACCCAAGGCATGCTCTGTCCATCAGACTCTAATAAAGTGAACTGTGTATGATTCTGGTTTTGTCTGCCTTTTGCTTTTGGCACCTGGTTCCCATACTCTGGCAAAATGTTTCTTTCTAAAATAGTGGAGAAAAAAGAATCAGGCTAGAAAGAGAGATAGGCAAGCTATAGTATATCAAGCAAAATTTTGCAGAGGATGACATTGGCTGAGTACCAAAGGAGCCCTGAAGATGATATGGGTCACACCTAAAACTTGGAGTAGTGCAGCTGGCATAACACTCCTCCATGCCTGCTGGTCACTCCATACCTGATAGTGAAGTAGTTAAACTCTCGGAATCTGCCACGACTCTGCGCAGTTCGCCTCCAAAGAGACACAAGTGACGGCTCTGGAGTTCAAGTTCAGCAGGAGCTGACGTGAACAAAAGTGGAAAGACATCCTTCCAGGGCATGAAGAGAAGCCCTGACAGTCGGCTTCACCCTCTTTTAACCACACCATGGCAGACTTCTACTGTGACTGACAATAGAAGCAAAGTCCCTGGCCAAGTCCTGACCAGCCTAATGGAAAGATTAATACATATGTCCAAAGAAAGCCCCCATCAGACAAGAATTATCACTACAGTGACAAACTGAAGCAGAATCAGAAAGATTCTGAGATCTGAGAAGTTTTACAAACAAGGTTCTCAACGCCGAGAGGGCGACATCAGCCTGGTGAGTCATGCTTTCAGAGCAATCCAGTTTTCCCTGGAATGATGCAGCAGGAAGTCCTTACCAGATGTGGTCCCTCCATCTCGAACTTCCTTCGATCCAGCACTGTAAAAAATGTCTGTTCTTTACTAATTACCCAGACTCATGTAATTTGTAATAGCCACAGAAAACAGACTTAGAGTCAAATCTTACCCTCCCTCTATTTTTTACAAGAAATCTTTGGATTCCACTCTGGACTCTTAAGGAGGTGGGGCTGAAGTTAGAGAACATGTAAACCAAGCAAAGCAGACTTCCAATCATCTTCACGGGGATATTTATTATAAAATACGTGAGCTGACATTTTCAACTTAGCCACTAATCTGTACAAATGTGGTCAGTGTGAGGCTACTTTGAAAAACTGGTCCTCACTATGCAGGAGAACTTTAAACTCAATACCCTGTTCTCTTTGAGAGTCCAGAGAAATGCTCTGCAATTGATGCAGGTTCTGCAAACTATTCTTTCTGCAGGGAATAATAATCAAACCACTCCAGATGTTTTTATTGAAGTCTGCACTGTAATAAACTTTCCTCAGGTTTGGGAACAATTGAGGAATAAATGAAAAAGTTGAGGAGTAAAATGTTGGCTTAATTGTGGCAGTGGAACAAAACAGATGTGGCTGCCCTGGAAGGGAACCCTATTCCCAGGCACAGGAAGAGAATAGATGGAGCCCACAGGCAAAGAGTCAGCCTGATTGGTACACAGAGGAGAAAGCAACCGTAACATGTGAGTGAGATGCCAAAGAAGAAGCCAAGGCAGCCAGGCCACACAATTGCATCAGGCACTCCCTGTCTTATGGGGAGAAGACAGAAAGAGGACAGAGACTGGGAGGAAGGAAAGGAGGCCTCCTCAGTGCTTGCTCACAAGCATGGATCTTCCCTGGTATGGTCCCAGGCCAAATAAAGGGGAGAGTGTGAATAAAAATGATACCCAGTACTTGGTAATTCTAGCAGACTTCTTGTATGCACTGATTTCCAAAAAAAGCATGGAATACCATCTTATGTTAGTGATCACTTTTTTATTTAATGATTTAGAAGATAATTTATATCTGTATTGTCTCTTAAAGACCTCATAAGTGTCCTCTCGGTGCATGCTTCTATAGTCCTAAATCTTTGCCACGATTTTATAGTTTTTAGAACTTTAAAATTGTAAATAAATCTTCACTGAAATCTTTATAAATTCTAAACCTCATAGCTAATGGTCAATCCTCTGGATATAACTTAAGGAGAGGAATGCAGACAGAAACATGAACTATTCAAAGTTAAAAATTAATTCAATTCTAATGGCACATGCATCTGGCTCTTCATAGCTGAGGTAAAAATAAGTTGAAAGCTTCACCTTAATATTCCAAATGAGGAGAATCAGGTACCAACTTAGCATAAGCTACAAATTATAGGCTGTAAACAAAGCCAGACATGCTGTTCATGAGAGCACACCAAGCCCATGCAGCACATACACCTGTGCTGTAGAAGAGACATTCAGGGCAGGTAAGGACCAGAAGTAAGAGCAAATGAAAAGAGCCTGCTCTCCCACAGTGCAGTTATTACAGTAGGTGGAAATAGAAACAGACTGTCAGAAAATAGAGAGAAGACAGCTCAGTTCAATACTGAGCTTTGCAAGTGTTTCTCATGAGAACCCAAGTCTGACCTGAGAGAAGTCACCTCTCATTCTGGGAGGGGGGGAGTCACAAATGCTCTCAGGGGAATACTGCACAAAGTAATTGCTTACCCCAAAGACACTTCCTTCATTCACTCATAAAATCCCATAAATTATGTCTTACAAAAAGAGGATGAACTACAGGGGAAACCAAAACATTTAAGACAGAATTAGTCTCAAGAGAAATAATCAACTATACGAAGTTTGTCTTAAGTGCAAGTCCCCCTGCTTGGTCTTTCAAGATGGGAGAGCCTCCTATTGCACCATCTACTGTCCTCTGCATTTCCGCTTCTCCTATGATTTCATAAACTCTTTTCATTAATGGCATGTATACTAAACCTTGGACATGCATTTACATAAGCATAGGTAGAGTTGCAAAAATTTCTGTGTAAGACGGACACTAGGAAATCCTCATGATGCAATTTAAACACATTAAAGCAAAATTGGAGGATCAGCAGCCATTGTCTATTTGAACCACAGGGAATAACAAAGTTGCCTCCGACAGAAGTTTCTCTGAACGTGAAAAATAACTCTGTACCTGTAAGACACTGCTATTCCTCATCAAGGACCTCTCTTTTGGAAAAAGCATAAAAAATAACTTTTCCCAGTTGTAATGGTTGATTGATTGTGCCTACTTGACAAGTTTAGAAGCTTGACTAAATAAGCTCAGCATTTCCATACCCTAGGGTATAGAAGACCCACCCTAGGACAGCTCAAACAGATGGTATAAAGGGGGAATGAGGAAGGACAGACTGGCTTCTGTTCTTCCCAGGAGATCCAAGATTTGCCTTCAGTTTGGACGTCATCTCCTGGCTTCCAGAACAGACTCTTTGACCTTCATTTCAGATCCTTCAGCCTTCCAGTGTAGATTCATCGGCTCTGATATGGACTTGCATGGGATACTGCAGTGAGCTCCAGACCTTGCATGAATTCTTCAGTCTTCAGCATACAGACACCCCCTCACACTTCCTCATCTGACTGTGGCTGATCATCATCAGCCAATCTTTAATTTCTTCTACATTTGTATATCTTGTGTCATATCTGTTTCTCTGGTAAAACACTGACTGATACACCTGTAGACACTGAAATTTATATCTGGTATGAGAAAAATATCTGTGAAAGATTATGTTCATGTATTTTAGTGATATTAACATGGTCAGAAATAATCAAAAGGCATTTGAGAAGAACAATGTATGTGATTTACATCTCAAATTTAAGACTTAAAAGAGGAGACTCACTAAACAACAGCAAAGATTAGGCTTACATGGGCTGACTGTAGCGTTATTTGTAGAAACTGGAAAATTAAAAAGAGGAGCCAGCAGATGGATCAAGTTCCGTGATTATACTTGTTTGGAAGGATTGGTAGAGGAAAAACCAAGAGAAAAGGTTTGCTATCAACCTTAAAATAAGTATCACTCTCGAAAGCCTTCAACTCAGTGACATAACAGCCTATTGAAATTCTGTCTCTCCATGCCAGGTTTTGAGTAATAACTCTTTTAACCTTCTCAAAACTAGTGGATCAACACAGTGATCTATGGGGATAAATGCTTGGAAGTCATGAAAAATAGTTTCACCTTGCATACAATGGCAATCCCAGAAGATCTAATCATAACATCCTACCATCACTAGCAGGATTTATAATGGTAGCTCTCCTACTCTAGTTGAGTAACTTCCCCCTTTTTTATTATTTGGGGGAATTGTATTAGAAAGATGTCAAGATTCCCATTTTCAGCTGATTTAAGGGTTTGTGGAATAAGTCACCAGGAAGGAAAAGATGACTGAAGATTAATGCAATATTTTTGATGAGTTGCTGCTATAAAACCTCACCCCAACCCAAAGAACACTAGGGCAATGGAATAAGAAAATGAGAAGTATTCAGAATTCAGACAATATTTTCTCATCCTAGATGACAATAATTAATGGGCATAAAAATTGTCCTTATTACTTGAGAATGCTTAACCTAACCTATTAAACTATCTGTAAGATCTATTTGTATTATTAAGATACTCATAAAAGAAACTTTTCTCTGTTCACTTACCAGCCCCTTTCTTTTCCAATTCAATAAATAAGAATTTCAGAGTTTTAAATATAAATATGAACCTCACATTTACACAGAATAAAGGTCACTTTTTTAGCAAAAGCCATTCCAAGACTCTCTCCTTCAGGTCAAAAGACATAGACATTCCTTTAGAACTTTGTGCATGGGTTAGAGGTTGGGGGCAAGTTTGGCTGGTCCTTTGTCTAACGGTCACATGATGGCGAGGCTTCGAAGAAGCAGCAAAGCCCAGGCTCACTCAAAGCATTGCCAAATCAAATGCAGTTTCTGGCAGTTACAGGACTGAAATTCTCTGGTGGCTGTCAGCTGGGACCCACTTTGTCTCTGAAGGCTGCACCTTCTTTCTCATGCTTCCCTGCAGCCTGCTCCAGCAATGGTAGGTGTCGTCCCTCTGACTCTTCGAGTCTCCCTGCCTTGCCCTTTGCAGCACCTTTCCAACTTCAGAGCTCATGTGAATAGATTAAAACTACCTAGATAATCTAGGGCAGTCTTCCTATGTTCAGAAACATAATTACATCTCCAAAGTCATTTTTTTGCTATGTAAAAAAAAGTCTTCACTTACATTCACACGTCCCTGGGATTAGAGCATGGATATTTTTAGAGGATCATTTTCCCTCTCATAACCTGTCCTCTGACCATAGATACTCACATCCTTCCTAAATGTTAATTACATTCACTCCCTTCCAAGGTCTCATTTTCTTACAGTATTAACTCATTGTCTAATTGGTCATCTAAATCTCATCAGATCCAAAGTCTCAAATATCGTTAGCTGAGTGGTTTTGTCAGGCTGCTTCATCGCACTAGAATTTTGGAGTCCTAGAATCTTCTTTCATTTCATGTTCTCTCTGTCCTTTTCACTACAATCCAGCAGCATTTCTGCTGATTGGAAAGAAAGACAGAAAAGAATAGAGAAAAGAAAAACAGAAACACAGCCCTGTCCAGACCCTTAAAAGCTATATATGAAGTTCACTGGACTCCCTCAAGTAGGAACAAGCTCAAGTTCTTCCTGAAATAATACCTTTCTACTATAATATTATTTTGGCTTTTGCATCTGTGATTGAAAAATAACACCACTGCATTTCCTATGGACTCTCCGGTTTTATTTAAAAAATTTGTCACCTCCTATTTTAGTCAGTTCTCTGTTACTCTAGCAAAATACTTACCACTAAATACTTTCACTTGGCTCCTGTTTCTGGAGATTGGGATGTTCAAGAGCCTTGTGTCAGCATTGTGAGTGCCTTCCTGCTGGGTCAGGGCATGGTGGAGGGTATCACATGGTGAGAAAGAGCAGGGGTGCCGGAGAAGCTCGTTTTTGTAACAAATCTAATCCCATGGTAACTCACCAATCTGCTAATCCATTGATCCATAAATAGATTAACCCGATCACCTCCACTATGTCATCAAC
>RJWT010048680.1:0-11111 GCA_004365215.1 Cuniculus paca
GCACAATTTAAAATAGCCAAATCTTGGAAACAACCCAAATGCCCATCATTTGAGGAATGGATAAAAAAGATGTGGTACTTTTATACAATGGAGTACTTTTCAGTATAATGAAGGATCATATTGAAGCTTTTATAGGTAAATGGATGCAACTTGAGACCATACTCATAAGTGAAATAAATCAAACTCACATCTGTAAACACTGTATTGTCTCTGTAGTATAAAAATCTGAAAGACTCAATGAGATACAAAAATCCCTGATAAATATGGGGAAAGGGTAAGAAACTTCTAAAAGATAAAACAACTCAGGAAATAGGAGAAAAGAAGGAAGCGAAAAGAAAAGATATGAATTTGTGTGTGTGTATATATATATATATATATATATATATATATATATAGTAGATAAGATGATTGTACTACTAATTTTATTAGTTCTTAGAAGAAAATAGTTGCATTCATAGGACCGGACCAATTCTGTATGCCTATACCTGGTAAACTGAGCAACTCTGGAAGACAACTATACGAAATAGCAGCCTTTGGTATCTTCCCATCACCTAGCTTAGAAAGTCTATATTGTTATTGTTTTGGGCTCTTTATTACTGTTATTTATCTGTCTTTACTTTTTTTTGTTTTTCTTGTGCTTTGTTCTGCTTTGCCTCTAGCACAGAAAAGATAGATGTACAAGTATATGCTTGTATATGCTTAGAACTACTCCTAAGGAATTTAGAAGAGCAGATTTTATTAAATATCAAAGTATGAACAGTTGCCTTGAAGAAAATGAGACATTATGGTAGCCATAGCTGATTTCATATCTTCAGGTTTTGAAGTCCAAAAATGCTTTTATTCTTTGACTTGATTGGTTTAAGTCTGTTTTCTACTACTTGATCACAATATGGGAGAAGATATGATCAGCTTTTTTGAAGAAAACAAAGGACATTAAGGTAGCCATTGTTGATTTTTTATTGTCTGATTTGAAGGCCTGTAATGCTTTCACTATTGTGTTTTATCTGGTTTTATATTATTTTGTTTTGCTTGAGTTTGCTGTGTGTGAATGTATGAACAACCATTTCAAAGAAAACAAGAGACACTAGGTTAGCCATTGTTAATTTCCTGTCATTATGTTTTGAAGACCTGTATTTCTTACATTGTTCTGTTCTGAAATGCTTTGTTGTGTTTTACTGTTTTGTTTTGTTTTTATTCTCTGTAAAATAAAAAATAAATAAATCAATAAATAAATAAAACAATTTGTTCAAGGTCCCACAGTAAAATATCACTAACTTGATGGTTTAAACAACAGAAGTTCATTATACCACAATTCTGAGGGCTTACAATCAGAAGAGAAGGAGCATCTCTAGTGAGGTCACTCACCTTAGCTTGTATATGTTCTTGTATTCTCTATCTGTCTCTGTCTCTGTCTCTCTCTCCCCCACCCCTTGTGTATATATGTGTGCATGTGTATGTGTGTGTGTGTGTGTGTGTGTGTGTGTGTATGTTCTGACACACTGAGGTCCAATGTGTTTCTCATACATAGAATCCCTTCCTAGTGGCTTAGAGACCTTTTTATGGCATCATTTAACTTTAATAAGCCCCGATATACACTATTTCCTAGTAGTTACTTTGGAGGGTAGGGTTTCAGTATATGAATTTTAGGAAAACAAAATTCAGTTCCTATCAATTTTTAATATTAAATATAAATAGATTTCATGAGCTTGTTCTGAAAGATAGACTTAAATAAATTACTATTAAGAAAAAAATAAAGGATAAGAAATGGATAACATGGGAAGATGGGAAATTTGAAAAGATTTTTGACTCTTTTTAATGTTCCACACTGTTATGTAAAAAACATCAAGAGTGTCCATTCTAGTACTGCTACCAATTACTATGAAAATATATTGGTAAAATTATGTCCCCAATGATTATTGTTCATCAACCACCTAAGGAAATTTCTTAGAATAAATCAAGATATTTGCCTATGTTCATGGATGGCTACATATCAGTAATAGAAATAAACAAAAATTAAATAGTGTTAATAGTGTTATAATCTTTTTGGGGGGGGGACAGCAGCTTACTGTGTAGCTCTGGCTGGCCTTGAAATCATGATCCTCCTGCCTCAGCTTCCCATGTTCTGGTAATACAGGCTGAATCACTGTACTCAGCATAGTAGAATCTCTACATAAAAATGCTTTAAAAAAAAAAAAACCTCTAGAAGAATAAGTTGCCAACCAGTAATTTCAATCCTTTCCAAAACAGATTTCAACATTAGCCAAGGAAAGACAATAAAGTTGAAAAAAACATTAATGTAGCACTTACCACATACATTATTAAACTAAAAATTAGCAGAGCACAAAAGAATTTTGGGAAAATGGCAGAGTACAAGACACTGGGAATCAGTTTCTCCACCCAGGCAGAATCTGTCACTGTAACAATTTTGGGACTCTAGTTTCTATCCTCCAGCTTGGATAGTAAGCTTGTACTACTTTTCATAAATTTTAGGTATTATCTGAGTAGCAACCATCCATTTCCACATTCTGACTGTGCAGCAGGTAGCTCTAAATGTGTTCCTGTAGCAGGTTGCACACAGGTGACAGAGTTAATGTGAGTATGATGGCTGATTTTATGTCACATGGCAGACCATGAGATGCCCAGATATTGGTGAAACATTACTCTCAGTGTTTCTGTAACAGTGTTTTAGGATACACTAACATTTACTTTGATAGACCAAGTAAAAGAGATTGCTTTCTCTAATGCACATGTAAGTCAACCAATAGAAAGCCTGACACTCCTATTTTATTTATCTGGTTGGTTTTATCAAACTGAGACATTAACTCTTCCTGAATCTCCAGTTTGTCAACTAATTCTTCAGTTCTTTGGACTTGTACTACTTCATAATAGTATGAGATAATTTCATATAAACATGTGTTTTGTATTTATATAAATTTTTATGAATATGTATTTCATATATCTTATTAATTGTTTCTAATGAACTCTGATTAAAACAGTGGGCAATAAGGACACTGAATTTCAGATATTGAGTTCTATAATTGCTAAGCGTTGTTTATGATGGTGGATCTGTAAGCAGTGATAGGCAGCCATTATTCTACACAATCCCTTTTTTGCAAATGCCAGCTCTTGAGTTGAAGCAAATTCCAGAGATTTAAACTGCCTCTTTTCATTCTTACATTTTCTCCACTTGAGAACCATGAAATAAAGGTAAAGATATTAAAAAACAATGGCACAAATGAAATTAGAAAGTCACCACACACCCCATAGAAAGGCTTAGAGAAAACTAGAAAGACCTTAATTTTATACCTCAGGTTGACCCTCAATATAGACAAAGTCTGAGGATCAAATGTAAAAAAGTTTAAAAAAAATTATGCAGAGCACAGGCAACTGGAGGAACAGAATTCAATGGAAAAACACCAACAAAATGAAAGTCTTAGAGAGAGGAAGAGATACAGACTGTATGAAAACAAAAAAATACTGGCCAAGCACTTCTAAAAATTTGATGAAAGACATGAGTATAAATATCCAAGAAGTTCAATGAACTCCAACCTGCATTAACTAAAAAAAAAATCCATCCTGAAACACATCACAAACTGCTGAAAGTCAACATCAAAGAGAAATCCTGAGGGTAGCACAATGTATAGTATCCAAGACATCCTCATTAAGAGTTTTAAAAGGTTTTTCAAGAGAAATGTTGGAGATCAGGGGACAGTGGCCTAATAATATTCAAAATTTAAAATGTCAACCAAGAAACCCATATTCAGCAAAAGTGTTCTTTAAAAATGACTAAAGAAAACCATTAGCTAAGTGGGTTCATTATCACTAGATCTGACGTAAAAGAAATGTTAAAGGGAATCCTCCAGATTAAAATGAAAAGATACTGGACAATAACTGAAAGTTATATTTACAAAAATCAAGATCTCAGAAAAGAAAAGCCAAGGGACAAATGTAAAAGCTGGTATTATTTTAGCAATGGTTTGCAACTCAACTATCTGCTTCTATATGACTTAACAGACTAATATATTTTTGAAAAATTTAGCTCAAAAGTAGTATTTTAACTTTGTACATACATATACAGCATACTCTACACAAAAGCACAAGAATACATATGCTTCATAGGAACCATGAGACATTTGCAGGAACAAAGTATTTGTAACAAAGAGGTTACAAATAACATCCCATCATATTTTAAAACATTAATGCATACAAAGTGTGTTCTCTGCACAGGATGAAAATAGAGATCAGTAACAGAAGGAAAGCTGAAACCTCACAAGCTTGTGGAAATTAAATTGCACAGTTTTAAGTAGAAAACAAATTAAAGAAGAAATAACAATGAGATGTGGTGGTGCATACCTGTAATTTCAGCACTCTAAGAGGCTGATCCAAAAGGGTTGCAAGTTCAAGTCCAGAGTAAGCAACTTAGGAATTTAACAAGACCCTATCTCAAAATGAAAAATAAAAAAGGAAGGGTTATACAATTGTCTTACATGTTTCATGTGTTCTTTGACTTTTAAATCTGGTTTTCAATCTGTATATGTGATGATTAACTTTATAAGGTCTTATAAGATGAATGAATCTGGAGTCAGAAAAATAAAAAGGAGAGTAGAGGGTGGGGGGGTTATATATATCAATTCTCTACAGTGAATGTAATCACTATGTACTGCAAACATGTACTAATACTAGTAAAAAAAACTGGAGGTGGTGTTGGAGATAAATCTCAGTATGATGACCCTGGATTTAGCCCTAGTACCACAATATATAGATATAAATAACAAGAAAATTAAAAAACAAAGAGATAAATGATGAAAAGACAAAATACCAAATCAAAAGAAATGTTAAAAAAGCAGTATTGAGAAATTCATATCTGTGCAGGTTAATATAAGAAATAAAAAAAAATCATGTTAGCCTACATTTACAATTTAATATGGTAGAAAAAGAACAAAATAAACCCAATGGAAGGGAGATATTAGTAATCATAGCACAGATTAAAAAAATAGAAACTAACAAAAAAAAAACCAGAGAAAATCAGTAAAGTCAAACTTTTGGGAGTGTTGTGGTGATGCCTGCATTAGCAGCATTGTAGGAGGCCAAGATAAGAGGATTGTATGTTCCAGCCCAGCCTAGGAAATTCAGACGTACTGAAACTCTGTCTCAGACAAATAACTAAAAAGGACTGGAGATGTAGTACAGTGCAAAGGTCCTGGGCTTCATCCCTACAACAGCATTATGGTTTGTGTCTAGGTGGCCCCCCAAGCCTCATGCAGTCATGGAGGCAGCTGAATCTAGCATTGTGATTGGTTCGCTGTCTAGCATTGGGATTAATGGTGTGAGTGCTGCACCCACTCAGGGGTGGAACTGGCACCCTGCTTTGGAATCAGCTGAGTATGAACTGAAACCTCCATGTTGGGCATCAGGAATTTTGTTTCAAAGAGGAGAAAAAAGCAACCAAGACAAACAGTTAAAAAATGTCCATTGGAAATATTAGCAAAATCGATTTACTAACTAAAAACGAATGGTTCATTGTTAAAATCAAAAGTGAAAGTTGGAACATTACTATGATATTTTATAGAAATCAAAAGCATTATATGGAAGTATTGCAGTAATAAATAGAACAGCCTACATGAAATGAACAAATTTTTAAACACATAAAATCTATAAAGATTGAATCAAGAAGAAAACCTGAGTAGTCTGATAATTAATAAAAAAATTGCATCTATAAGTGAAATATCACAACAAAGAAAACCTCTGAGGACTTTACTAGTGAATTTTGCAGAATATTTAAAAATTAACAACAATACATCTCAAATGTTTCAAAAATTGGTAAGAAGGAAATGCCTTCTAATTCATCTGAGGTCATTATTCACATACTAACACCAGACAAGTACAGTACTAGAACAAAAGAAAATACACAAATATATTTTATGAACATTGATACAAAAGTTCTCACCCAACTATTAGCAAATCAAACTCAACAACTAATATTATAAACCAAGATCAACTGTGATTTATTCCTAGAAGGCAAAGACGGTTCAATATATGAAAATCACTTAATGTAGTCAATAGCACAGTAACAGAATGAAGGTGGGAAATATGACCTAAATTTATACTAGAAAAGTAGTTAAAAAATTAAATTTTTTTCATCATAAAAACACTCAACGATCTACAAAAAGCTAGAAATTGAATCAACATAGTAGAAGCTACATATGAACAACCCACAGAGATTGTATACTCACTGTTGGATAATAAAGTCCTCTGCCTATAAGCAAAACAATTTTGAAAAAAAAGATCAAAGTTGGAAGACCCACACTTCCTCATTTCAAAATTTACTAGAAAGCTTCAGTTATCAAATAGTGATATTGGTATAAAGATAGATGTACCTAGTAATCTAAAATAATCAAAACCCCAGATACAAACTCTCCAATGATATGCCTATATGGTTTTCAATATAATCTATTGGTGATAATTTAATTATAGTTGTTTTATTTTATCAGCACATACTATTAATCAAATTAAGATGATTCATTTCTAGTTCTATATTTTTATTTTGAACTTTTTAGAACCATGAATGGGTAAATGTTTTTACTAAAATGCCTTTTCTAAATCTTTTAGAGTTATCTATGTTTTTCTCTTTCATTTTTATATGATGCTTTACATTGATTATCTTGAATTTTTACAATAATTTTGTAGTGCCATCATAAGTCCAGTTGGTTATAAGGTGTTATCTTTATTAATATATATTACTGGCTTGATTTTTCTAGTAATTAAAGGATTTTTGCATGTATAGGTATGAGGGATTCTGTAGGTTTTTTTTTCCTTGTAAATTATTTCATTTTGGTATGAGATGGTACTGACCTCATAAAAACAGTTCAAAAGTACTTTCACTTTTTTTTGTAAAAATATTTTTAAGGAAGTGAGAATGGTTTTTCCTTAAATATTAGATAGAATTAATCAGCTATTGCAGATAGTTTTCTTTGTAAGGACTAACATTTTTGTTTCTTTAATTGAAATGAGATTTTCAAGTATTTGAAGTCCTGCATTATTTCCATTTTTTCTTTGATTTTATTCCATTTTGTTTCATTTTATTTCATTGTGTCTGATGGTATGGGTGGCTATTTTGAAGACAACAAGAGGCATTATGGTAGCCATTGTTGATTTCTTAGTATCTTCTTTTGAAGTCCTGTATCACTCTTTGTTTTGTTTCGATTGGCTTTGTTCTGTTTTATTTTGTTTGGTTTTACTCTTTTTAAAATTAAAAAAAAATAAATTTTTTCATTGATTACATGTGGTAAATTGTTTCAAAGAATTTGTCAATTTCAGTTTACCTGTCAAATTTATTAGTTTAAAATTGCTCTAATGCATCCTTTTGTTTTTAATGTCTGTAGAATCTGTATTGATGTTCAATCTTTTTTCTGATAATTATATATTCTCTTTTTCTTGAGCAACTTGCACAAAAGATTATTGATTTTCTTGACATATTTTCAAAGAGTCTTTTTAGGTTCATTGGTTTTCTCAACTTTTAAAAAACTCATCTCTAATTTAATTCTACTCTTCATTATTTTCTTCCACTAACTTTAAACTTAAACATTGTTCCATTTCTTAAGTAGGAGTTTCGGCCTTTTCTTTTTTTCATTTAAGGGTGTCTTACTTTGTCTTATTTTCAAGGTACTCCTTTAGCTGTCATAAAAACTTCTTTTATCATATTTTCATTACTATTCAATTCAATTTTGATTAATCCCATTTCTTCTTTCTTGAATATTAGGTAATTTGGAAGAAGCTGGCTTAATATCCAAATAAATTGGAGTTTGTATTACTGTTACTAAATTCTAGTTTAGTCTCCATGGTTTTGAAAGTTAACTTTATTGTGTATTCTAATGTTACAACTGTTCTCTGAACCTGATATAGTCTCCTGTCATTATGCTGAACGAAAGAATTTTCTATTTTTAACTTATAGTTGTCCAGGTAGTGAAAATGAGAAGGCAAAATATAAAAAAGTTTGAACCCAAAATAATTAACAGAAAGTCATTCATTTCTTTTTTAATTTATATACTTAGGTAACCAACCTAAATATACAACAGTAATAGTCATTAGTGAATTTTGGATCTGTCTTGAAGGAACTAATTATTTATTTACTGAAAAAATAAACAAAATTTCATAACAAGATACTAGAAAAGAAACAATAATTAATACATTGTGTATTGTTATCATCAAAGTAGTTGCTCAGAGTAAAAGATATGGGTATAAACATTTCTGCAAATGATATTAGCATAAACTTTTTTATCAATGAACCAAGAAAAACTAGTAGTATGGTAATCTGTATTTTTTTCTTTTCTCTTTCTTCTTTTCCCCTTTCCCCCACCCTAGTTCTTTTTTCCTTTAGAACAATTTCTTCCCATTTCACAATATCTATTGTACATTCTGGTCCTTATTTACTCTTTCAATTTCTCACACCAAGGAAACACTATGATTTTTTCACTTGTGACTCTTATTTATTTCACTTATGAGTATGATCTCAAGTTGCATTTATTTACCTATAAATGTCTGAAGTTCCTTCTTTATAGGTGTGTAGTATTCCATTGTATAAAAAGACCAAATCATTTTTATCCATTCCTCAGTTGATGGGCATTTGAGCTTTTGGCAAGATTTAGCTATTATAATTATGTTGTTATAAACATTGGTGTAACCATATAGCTGTGGTGTAATGCTTTTAATTCTTTCAGGAGGGTATCCAGAAGGAGAATAGCTGAGTCCTCTAATCCTAGTTTTGTGAGAAATCTCCATACAGATCTCCATATAGTTGTTGTACCAGTCTACAATCTCACAAACAGTAGAGAAGGGTTCCTTTCCCCCACAACCCATCAAGCATTTGTTATTGGTTGATTTCTTGATGATAACCATTCTTTCTGAAGTGAGAAGAAACTTCAGCACATTTTAATTTGCATCTCTCTAATAACCAACAATGTTGAACAATTGTTCATATAATGTTGTAGTCCGGCATTGCAGGAAAACACATAACACAGAACACATATACAGGACACATAATTTATATTTTTTATAATGGTCACCCAAGGAGTTAAATACAAAGAATGTGCAGGAAATCTGTCTATACACTACAGACCTAGAGGATCCAACTGTGGGCTTGGATCACACAGCAATGCCCTGCATGAGTCCAGCTGAAGACCAAAAGCCCAGGACAATGCCCTCCACAAGTCCAACTGGAGGCCTAGAACCCACGACAGTGTCTCATGCAAGTCTGTTTCATGGATCTGCACTGCGAAGGCCACAAGGTCAGTGGTGGAAACTAGAAAATCTGTGCCAGTGGGATGAAAAATCTGTGCAAGCAGGCTGAGATTTCTGCAGTGGTACCAAAAAGCAATGCTTAAAATAAGAATCAGGGCTCCCCCAAAAATACTGCAGCCATCCTCAGTGATGATGAGGTCCCAAGCTCCTCTAACGATGAGAACAGCCATGTTCACATAAAGGAGGCCAGCATGACAAGCTTCTCCAAAAGAACTAATAGCTCCAAACAATAACACTTAGGAGAACCCACAATGCTATTGTACCTCAACATTTCTTCTCTTCATGCTGGCAACTTTCCTCAGGTGGATCATCTATAAAGTACCATGCTGATTCAATTCAGCTGGTGTTAAGTTGACCACCAGTTTTTAATCCACCACATATATTTGCCATTTGTATTTCTTCATCTGAGAAGTGCATATTCATCTCAGATGTCCATTTTTGGATTGGGTCTTTGAATTTGGGGGTATCTGATTTTTTCAATTCTTTATATGTTCTATATATAAATCCTTTATCTGAGGGAAAACTGGCTAAAAATTATACCGCTATGTAGGTTGTCTTTTCATTGTGTTGGTGATTTCTTTAGCTGTGTAATATCTTTTTAATGAGATGAGATTGGATCCAGGAAGGATTTTGGAAGAAGTATTGTTTTCCTTTCAATTTCATTAAAGAATTTCAGCATTAGTGGCAGTAGTTCTTTACTAAATTTCTTACAGAATTCAACAGTGAATCTGTAAGGAACTGGGCTTTTTTTGTTAGTAAGTTTTTAATTATATTTTGGATTTCATTGACTAATATTAGGTTTCTTATAATTTTTATATTTTCTTGATTCATTTTGGCAGTTCATAAGTGTCTGGGAATCTGTCCTTTTCTTCTATATTTTCCATCTTATTGGAGTATTTTCTTGAAGTGGTATTGATGATCTTCTGGAGTTCTGCAGGACCTGTAGGAATATCCTCTTTTCATTCCTAATTACTTAAATTTGAGTCTTTTCTTTCCTCTTTTTGATGAGGTTGGCTAGGGGTTTATCAATTTTATTTAATCTATCAAAGAACCAACTCTTCTATTCATTGAATCTTTGTATCATTTTTTAAGTCTCAATAGTGTTAATTTTTGTGCTTATCTTATAATTTCTTGCCTTATATGAGATTTGGGATTGGTCTATTTTTCTTTTTCTAGAAGTTTGAGGTTCAACATTAGGCTGTTTATTTGAATTTATTCTGCTCCTGATGTCAAAAGTTATCACAGTAAATTTCCTTCATAGGACTGCTTTCACTGCATCCCATAAGTTCCAATATGCTATATTGGCATTACTGTTTAGTTGTAGATACTCTTTAATTTCTTCTTTAATTTCCATTGGTTGTCCAGGAGGGCCTTGTTTAATTTCCTTGTGTTTATGTAGTTTTTGTGGTTTCCTTTGCCACTGATTTCCAATTTCATTGCACTATGGTCAGATAATATGGATAAAAATGATTTGAATTTCTTTGCCTTTATTTTTAAGCATATTTTATGGGTTAATATATGATATATTTTGGAGAAAGGGCCATGTGCAGCTTAGAAAAATGTGCATTCTGATGTTTTGAGGTGAAACACTCTGTAGACATCTACTAAGTCCATTTGTTCACAGGTTTGGTTTAATTCTGATATTTCTTTGTTGCTCTTGTGTCTAGTTGATTTACCTAATTGCAACAGTGAGGTAATAAGGTCCCCCATGACATTTGTGTTAGTGCTGATTTCATTTTTCATGTTGGTTAACATTTGTTCTATGTAAGTGGATCCACTGGTATTTAGTGCATATGTATTTATGACTGCTATCT
>RJWT010048681.1:0-11109 GCA_004365215.1 Cuniculus paca
AGAGACATATTGGCACCTCTAAAATTTTTTAAAACTCCCAAATTACAAGAACATATTAAATGTCACAATGTAGCATTTATAAACTAAGTCATCACATTTACAAAAGAAAAAATACTTTTTGACTTAACATTCTAAAACTTAATATGTAAGGGAAATAGTAGCACCCGTGGAATATTGATTTGGTAGTAGCCCAAACTCATATAAAAGGAATATAATAAAAGTCTGACACACTGAATGGATGTATAATATCAGAACAGTGTCTTAAAATATGTGTTTTCTACAACTGAACACCAATAGTTGGATTTTCAGAATTTGTCATAAATGTCAGAAACTAAAATGACCCAAAGGGTCATTTAGTAAGTCCAGAGCTTGAAACTGCACAGTCTTTCAAAAGATGTAATAGCATCGATGAGAATCAGGATAACATTTAAGTCTGTGTATCACACTGAGCTTCCACATTTAAAAAATTCTCAAAGGAGAAAAAGCATCCTACAAAGGTTAAGTGAGCTGCAGGAATTTATAACAAAAACATTTAGACATTCCCAGAACAAAATAAAATTAATGGATCACTCATGGAGCTGGAATTCATAGAAGCAGGGTTCACGCAACTCCAAACAGATGTTAATAAGGAGAACATAAAAGAGGAAATGTGCCAGCCTGTTTCTCAGGGACAAAAAGTGTTGTTCTGGTCAACTGCGACACCAAGGCTTCACAATAAAATACACTAAGAGTGTGAAACAATGCTACCATTTTTTTTCTCTAGAAAGATGCAAAATGGGCAATACCAATCATATTTCCAGACATATTTATTCTCTAATATACAAGCACATCGCTCTGCATCAGCTGTGAAAAGAATACGAAGAAAATGCATCTTTAGTTATCATATTTTCTGAAACAACATCTCCTTTTGCCAGAGGTGGTTCCTTAGGGATTTATGAGTACTCATCTCATAGCTGGAGGGAAAGGCTGTGAGCTATTGAGCTGAGGACTTGTTCCTTTCACAATATGTCAGTTTTTTCCATTAAGTTAAGGGTATTTTTTCATATGAGGTATTTGTGTTGCATCCCTGACAAAGACCTGCTTGCTTGCTTCCTTTCTTTTTGTACCAGGAATTGAACTCAGGACCTCGCACTTGCCAGACACTTGCGCTGTTGAGCTATATTCCTGGCCTAGACCTGTTTTCTATTGTGTTTGAAATAGGAAAGAGCAAGGCCAGACACACTTTCATTTTGGTAATGATACTTAAATTTGGGGGAGCGGAAGTCAAGACTCTTCAGTAACTAATAAAAACTATGGAAAAAATGCACAACATTTTGCAAGCAGTTTGCAGGGAGAATGTTTACTGATCTCCTTGAAGCCCATCTTTGGAGAGCTATGGGCTTCATGAACCTTGAAAGAAAACCTATATCCACATACCCAAGGCTGCAAAGGATTAAAATAGAAGTGAAACAGTGTATATAATTCAACTTTCCACCAAAAGATACGAATTCATGAAACTGTCAGGCAAAACCAATGAAATTCTTATCTCTGCTCTTTGAAAATTCACACGAAGATCCAAGAATAAGTCAGTAATGAATACTGTGGCAATCCTAGACATTTCTACATAGCTTCCAAAGTAGTGTAATTATGTTGACAGAAAATGTTAGCCTAGAACAGATAGTGGCTTAAACTAAATATCTTAATGGCCACCACATTTCCTATACTTTTCCAATCAGCAATGAGTTGGAAATGAGTATTTCTGTTAGTGTAAGATCTCAGTTGCTTCTCTAAGAGTTGTTCATTTTTCAGGTATTCTAAGAAAGTGCTTTCCTGTGCAACTGTTAATACTATTAGCCTTTAAATTAACAAAGTTTTAATGGACATTTGTGTAATTCTGTGATTGCCGCTCATGCTTAAAGGGCTCTATTTGGTGTCTAGTTCAGAAAATCATTTATTTCTAAGTTTAGGTTATTTTATGTATGGATTTTGTTTTAGTTGGAGACTTATGCAGAGTTTAAAAAGAACACTTCTCAGCAAGCTTTTTTTCCTAAGGATCCAGGCTTATAAAGTCTTCATAATGGGTTTTACCATGACCTTGAAAGTCCTTGCAATATGCTCTCAAAATATCAGCAACTTTATTCTTTATGATCACCCTTCTCAGATCCCTTACCATTTC
This sequence comes from Cuniculus paca, assembly GCA_004365215.1. Taxonomy (NCBI): domain Eukaryota; kingdom Metazoa; phylum Chordata; class Mammalia; order Rodentia; family Cuniculidae; genus Cuniculus; species Cuniculus paca. Next base: position 2,156 of record RJWT010048681.1, read on the forward strand.
CTTCCCTGTCGATGCCTTTTACTGGCAGTGCTAGTTCAGTTGCCTGAGATACTGCTTCTTTGATTTCTAGCTAATGAAGAGCGATTTTTTTTTTTCAAAACCCAGCTCGGTTTGTCTCTGACCGAGAAGAGGTCTCCTACTTGTCCCTCGCATCCATGCAAACACATTGTCTTCCATCATGTTCTGCCATGGCCCTATATTGGAAGACAGGAAGGAACAGGGGAAAGGAAGAAAAACCGATGAGTGTTGTTAATACCACACAAAGACTGTGGCTGTGTTTCGTTTCATCTATGTTCTTGTAATACTTTCAACAGGTTCTGGTGTTTGGATAATAGTATTGGAAGAAAGGAAGGAGAAAGTGAAGAAAGGAAGGAAGACAGGAGAAAAGGAAGGAAAAAGGGACTCCAAAGTACTATCTTTTACTCTTTTTAAATCATAATTTAGGTATTTGTTTACTATACTTGGTGTTTTTACATGTATTTTCCCATTAACACATAAATGCCATGTAGTACACATCTTTAAAAATTATATAATAGCTTTATTGGCTATAATTGATACTAAAAGAATTGCATGTATATTTGAGAAGTTTGACCACATAAAAACACATTATCAGCACCAAAATCAAAGTAACTTAGCCAAAAACTCCTACATCTCCCTGTGTCTCTTTGCTTATTTGTTTTGTGGTAAGAACACAATATATAATCTATTATTTTCACAGATTTTAAAGTCCACAATACCATACTGTTAACTATAGGCAAAATGCTCAACAGCAGATCCCTAGAACTTGGTATCTAACAATGGAAACTTCAGATGCATTAAGCACAATCCCTTCCCCTTTCTTCCCTGCTCCCCTACCTCTTGTCAGCTGCTTCTGTCATGTCTGCTTCTATGACTCTGGCTGTTTAAAATGTCCTATACAAATAGAATTGTGTAACATTTGTCTTTCTGTGACTTTTTTCACTTAGCAAAATACCTTCTGGTTTTATCCCTGTTGTTGCAAACAACAGCATTTCCTTCTTTTTTAAGGCTAGGTAATATTCTAACATGTATCTGCCATATTTTCTTTACCCTTCCACCTGTTGCTGGACGCTGGTTGTTCCATATATCTTGGGTATTGTCAATAATGCTGCTATGAACATGACAGTGCAAACATCACTTCAAGATCCTGACTTCAATTCTTTTGGACATATACCCAGAAGTGGAATTGCTGGACCTAATTTTTGAGGAAACTACATACACTTACCCATAATGGCTATAGTACTTCATATCCATCAAGAGTGAGCAAAGATTCTAAATACTCTGTACATTCCTGCCAAAACATCTTTTCATACAAGCAGGTGAAATTTTGATTTACATTTTCTTGATGACCCAAAAGATTTCCAAATGTCTTTCACCTCTTCAAAGCAAAACTCATATTTTAACTACCACATACTTAGTGGAAATAAATATGAGGGTTTTAGGGTTAGTATCCTGACATTCTTTATTAATTATGAAAGGAACATAATTTAGTGGTGAAGATTTTAGGCTCCAGTGTCAGGCTCATAAAAACTGACCTAGCTAAGTTACTGTAGTACTATGTGCCTTAAGGCATAATAATAGAACAAGACTTGCAAGGTGTATATGGGAATTGAATGAGATAGGATGGTGCCTGTCCATAGTAAGGAGTTAATACAAATTTAGTTAGGAGTGGTGACAAAGATGGTAGTGGAGGTGATAATGATAATATTTATTAAAAGCAACCAGAATAGTTAGGAAGAGGGAAGAATAAAGTATATATAAATAGCACATAAATTCACAAGGAAAAACAATACACCTAGAAACAGAAGAATTGAGAAAAAATTCTCTGGTGTTTCAGATATAATTTAAAAACAAGAAAGTTATTCAGAAGAGAAGAAAGGAAAGAAAGAAGAAAGGAAGGAAGAAGGGAAGGAAGGGAGGAAGGAAGGAAAAGATAAAATGCAAAAGAGACATCAGGAAAGAAATGGAAGTATTAAAGGAAAACAGCATGATTGATTTAAAAATAAAGACATAAACAAGAGGTAGAAGAAAATAAAAATGTGAAATAAAAAATCAAAAGCTACAGGTGAATATATTAAGTGTGGATTAAAAAAAAGATCACATTTCTTGAAAGACAAAGAAAAATCAGGCATGGTGGCACATGTCTGTTAAACCTAGTACTCTGGGAGGCTGAGGCAAAAAGATTACATGTTTGAGGCCAACCTGGGCAATTTGGCAAAGCCCTTTCTCAAAATGTAATAAGTAGAAATAAGAGAAAACTTCTGAAATAAAGATCTGAATCTGCAATAAAGATCTGAATCTGAAATAAAGATCTTCATCTGTGTGAAAGCACACTATACTCATTAAATAAAACATAAATTTTGAAGATAATTTCATGAATAACTACAAATATAAGCAGGAAAAATTATAAATCCTAGAAAACTCATTTTCAGAAGACAGTGTGTAATGTCTACAAAGATCTGATCAAAATTGGGATCAAAGAATTTTAGAAAACCCAACATAGTGAGTAGCAGATCCCCGTAATCTGAGATGCTTGGGAGGCCCAAGCAAGAGAACTGCTTCAGTCTAGAAGTCAAAACCAGACTGGGTAAGAGTGCAAGATCCCTTCACAAAAAAAGGAATTTTTTCAGCCAGTAGTTTCTCTTTTACACATAAATTCAATAGACTAATGTTCTCAAGCATGTAAATACTCAGGGACTACTAAACCAGTGAAACTTACTGAAAAAAAATCACTCTAGGATAAAATCCAGGTAACTAAGTAATGTATCAAAATAAAAAGTGGCACTATGTAGAATACTGATTAGCACTAAATCATATAAATATAGAACAAAAACTAAGCAACTGTGCATCTATAACTGTTCTATGATAGAATGAAAATTATATAAACCTTTACCATGTAAAAATAATGACAGCTTTGGAAAATATTAAAATTTTAGAAAATAATAAAATTTGCAAAATTTAAAAGTTGGGGAGGTAGGAGGAATAATAATTTTTAATTACTTTATCAGCTATAGTGGAAATACTAAAAATATTATTGACAGTAGAAAATGTAATTAAAATAGTTATTTATCATGCTACTAATATTTAGTGGTAGCATTTAATAGTTACATTGTGCATATATGAGATGCATGTTACACACATAGATATTGTAAGAAGGATCTAAAGTAAATATGTTCTAGATCATTGGCACTTCTATATAAGTAATACAATCAAAATTTGCCAACTTCAATAAAAAACTCCACTGGGGTTCTAGTGAGAACCCCAATCTATAGGTAAGTGGAAAAGAACTGATATCTTAGCTATGTGTTCTAGTTAGATTTACTTATATTAGAAAATATTTATAATGAGAAGAATCACTTCTTAGCCTTTTGCATTTTCAGCTTCATTGCTTCATCTTTAGCTACCTCCCACTAACACAGTTTCTTGTCCAAGTGTCTGAAAATATTTCCTTAGTCAATGTCCCCAAACTGAAACCATTTATTAAGAAAACAGCTTCTGGAGGTAGAGATGATGGTAAGAGCAAGATATGCCAAAACTACAAGTAAATACATCATTCTGGCATCCATGTAAAATTTAAAGGCCCATTACTTTTGCACAATTTGAAATTGAAAAAACGTTTACTTCATTCCATCAGTAACACTACCCACTGAAATCCCATATCTTGTCTCTACTACATGTAAACTTATCACCAAATTAATACTTGATGAATGAGTAACATTTATACTTTACCCTTGAATATCTACCCTTGACTGTGGTGTCATAAAACCTGATTTATTTTCAAAGGTGAGACACAACTGTTGTACATACTTACTCAAACCCTACATAAAACACTACTTGCAATGACATGGGAAAAAGGCTTATGAAGATGTTAATCAATAAACATCACATTTTATCACTGAAATCCTAACTATGAGAACCTGAAAAGTTCATGAAACTGTGATTAAGCCATAGAAAATTAACATTCATATAAACTGTACTTGTCTTTAATGAGACAGGAGTGGAAGAGAAGACGATGGAGGAAAATTCAGAGTATTTCAGAGGTAATGGAAGAAAATAAATTAATGACTGTGAACACTAGCAATTGTAAAATGAATGCATTTGCAAAACCATTGATTGACTTTATAGAGTTATATTTTGTACAGGACTCTGTAAAAATCCTTCTTTATGTGCCATAATAAAATTAATAAGAGATTAACAACAGGACTTATCCCTGGTTTTCCTGAATGTTTAGTCCAAGATGCCCTGTAGCCAACCGGTGTGTTTTCCTGAAATGGCTAACTAATGTTAAGAACGTGATCTATTATGTTGGGACACAGCATTTTTCTTTAGACATAGGGTATTGAACCTTGGCCTCACGTGTTTGAAACTCTAACCCACTGAGTTAATAGTACCCAATTAAATTATTAATAATGATATAACAACATAATTGGTGTTGAAGTCATTGTTTATTATAGAAAAAGTAAGCAAGTAACATTGGCATTTCAAGAATAATGAGTATGTCACTCACTCACAACAGGCAAGAGGGTTCAACAGATCCGCTGGACTGATCTGGTGTGAAATAATTGCATTGATGACTTTCTTCAGGTTGTCATCACCAAATATCGCCTGGCAATTATTCTGAACAGCTGGCTGCTGTTACTGTGCATCTATTTATAAAGCTGTCCTCTTCAACAAAGCTGGGGTCTTACAGGCATCTGTCTGCAACCAGTTTTTGTCTCTCATGAAAAGATAGTTTTTTGTAGACCTGAGTTCTTGTTCCCCCACCCCACTCTACCCTATCCCAGTAATCAACATCCTTTTCTGGATCTTCTTTATTTATGCATTGTTTCTATTAACAGATCTGTCCTGTCCAACCAAAATGAAAACAACCCTGAATTAATTAAACCATGACTGGCTTCTGTCATATCATAAACCAAATGAGATTATGTCTTATCCCTGTGCTTACAAAGCCGACTTCCAAATGCGTATAGCATGACAGCAACAGTTCTTCAACGTCTGATTTCCTCATGCAGAACTTCAGGATTTTATATTCTGTTTTATAGATGTAATTAAATGAAAAATGAAGTCATTGAAGACTGCTTCAGATTAAAGAATAACAGTTCTAGGAGAACGGCCATAGAAAATTTCAGTTTAAAGATACACTGTTTAGGTGTGACTCCTAAGAAAAGTTAAGATGAGATGACTACTTCCTGGTGGTCTTTTTTCTCAGTGCATACTTTAGTAAGTGTCCCAGGTTAGATTTTCTGACAGATAAAGAAGGTTGGGAAAGAAATATCTCATGGAAAAAAAACATATATATATGGATTATGAGGAATGAGCTATATCAGCACTATCCTAAGGAATTTTCTGTAATGATATAAATGTTCTGTATCTGCCACATGTGACTCAGTACTTGAAATGTTACTAGCACAACTGAGCAACTAAACTCTTACATAATTTAAATTTAGTTCATTTAAATTTTAAAAACTATATGGGCTTAATGACACTGTATTTCCAGCTCTACATAGTAAGGTCTACTATCATTAACAATTGTAAACCATAATTTTGTTTGTAAAATTTACAAAACAGACATGAATACATACATTTGTATATTTACATTTTATACAAAAGCATCATTTAAGACACTTTTCATACTCATAATAAAGTCTGTTCCTGGCATACCTAGTCTTTTCCATGCAATTATTTCACTGCCATTTCTCTAAGTTATATTTACAGTTACCAAGTTTAGAAGTTACATGAAACCAAGAAATAACAGTCTAGCTTTATTTTACACTTGAGCAAAATGACTTCCAAAGTATTTCTGAAATGATTTTCCTGAGGTCACCTGGTATTGTCAGCAGCAAGGTTAATGCTAACACCCTTTTGAAGAAAGTCTTGCCTTTTACAACACAGAAGAAGCTGGAGGACATTATGTTCAGTGAAATATGCCAAACAGGGAAGGGCAAATTGTACATATTACTTATGTGTTGAATCTAAAGTAGTCAAACTCATAGAAACAGGCAATAGAAGGAAGGTTTCCAAGGGCTGGATAAAGGAAATACCAGGGGAAGCATTCACCAAGGCTCACCTAGTATTGGTGATCCAAGTGCCTAAGTACTACAGTCCTGCTGTACAACATGGTGCCCATAGTTAATAATACTCTATTGCACACTTAAAATTTTACTAAAGGGAGAGAACTCATGTTAAATGTTTTTATAATAATAGAAATAGTAACACATAATAAAGCAGGAGGAAAATCTGGACAGGCTTATGGCACATTATGATGATGACTTCACATGCATGTACTTATGTCCAAATTCATCAAGTAGCATACATCAAATATATACAGTTTTTATATGTTAAAAACCATAAAAGCAATGAACACTTTTTTAGAACTATTGTTTTATGGTAGTAAAATATACATAACATTAAGTTTAACAGTTTAAGCATGTTTAAGTTTACAATTCTATGGAATTAACTATATCTAGTTTGTTGTGCAACCATATTCACTATTTCTAAAATTATTTTCTGTGGGCTTTGAAAAGGCAGTGGGGAGGGCTCTATTACTTACTTTATACTTTTACCTAGTGATATAGGAAAGTGCACAGAGATAAACAGTAGAATAGAGATTGGGAGGGATGACAGGAGGGAAAAATGGGAAAATTGATATCATGGAAACTCTTCTGCATTCTCTCTTTCCAGGAGCTGTCCAATGGCTACAATGTAGAACCATGAAATAGTCTTTGCTTTAGTATCATGAATGTTTCATTTTAATTGTATATACTACTAATATAGTGATATATTTATATTATTATAATTAATGTTAAGTAATAGAATAATATATAATACTACACTACTAGTCATAAAAACCTGCAGGTTAGTGAATATTTTTTACAGGCTAGACATTACCTGAAGCACTTTACAATCTCACAATAAGCCTTGGAGCCAGATTCATTATTCCTGTTTTATAGATGAGAAAACTGAGGTAAGGGGAGGCTAAGGTATTTGCCCGCAGTCACACACCTTGGAAAGAGAAAAGTGGCTTGTAACTAAGTGCAGAGTATGTGTTGATGACCGGCATCACTGACACTAACTCCTTGGCTGTGCAGTCACATTCTCTTGCAATCTGCTATGGTTCCTGCCTACCCAGTCCTGTCACCTGCAGTGCAAGCCTCCCACAGATGCTGAGCAGACAGGCTGCCCTGCCTTGTTCACAGAAAGCTCCTGGCATTCCAGGCTTTGTTCTCTGTGCTTTCTATTCACTCACCAGGCAGCTCCAGGGGGCCTCGGCCCATGTGCTCTGCTGAGCTCACCCTTATCGCGCTGCAGATGGATTCCTTATTTATAAACCCAGTGAACACTCTCTAGCTGTCCCTCAGTAGCTCTCACAGAAGCACTCTTTGGTGTCGAGCTCTCCCTTCTACCTCAAAGAATCGAAGCTCTGTTTTTTGAGATAACATTAATTTCTACTCCGCAACAGCTATCTTTGACTTCTCCTTGGTAGCATCATTTACTGTTTTTATCCTGTTCTGTCAAAACGGTAAATACTGGTATTTCTCTAGTTCCTTTGTCACTCTTTCTCCACTCCTAAGGTAATCTCATTTCACTCTTTCAGATTCCAGCTTTATGCTCTTGATTTCCAAGTTTAAACTTCAAACTGAGTCTTACTTAGTGTTGTACATACAATTCTCTACCTGACAATTCTATTTGGTAGGTTCCCAAGCATTACAAATGTAACAGGTTGAAAACAATTTGAGGGGCTCCCCTCTAATAAATTCCCCCTTAGTCTCTCTCATGATAACATTCTGCATCACTTTGTTTTGAGACAGGGTCTCACTGTGTAGTTCAGGTTCAGTAATGGCCCAGGCAGGCCTCAAAATCACAGCAATCCTCCTGCCTCAGCATCCCAAGTGCTGGGATTACAGGTATGCACCACCAAGCTTAGCAACGTTTGTTATCACTTAAAATAAATTCCAAATAAAATATGTTGTTAGATTTAATCTTTCTCCAAACTATTCCAATCATACTAATAAATACTGTAAATTCACTTCTTTCTCCTTCACCCTGAACCAAGACATCATCAAATCCCTCCAGGAACTGTTTCAAAGACCCATCAATGGAGTCTCCTCATGCCTTAGTTTGTTCCCCTACATCTATCCTCTACATAAGTTCCACATTGTTATACTTAAAATGTTAAATTTTTCAATAATATCACACCACATTTCAAATGAATTCAGGACTTACTAATTTTGTCTGGCTCTCACTTTTATTTCCATCCTTTGCATCACATTCCTTCCCTTCCTCATGAGTGTCCAGCCACACTGGCCTTCTTTCTGCTCCTCAAACATTCTAAGGGCCTTCTCATGCCAGAGTCTTTGCATATGGTACTTCAAAGGCCTGGCTCCTTTCCTTCTTTTGACTCTTAGATTAAATATCCGTATCACAGAGAGGCCTTTTCTGAACATCCTAAGGGGGCCAATCCTGTTAGCTATCAAAACACATTGCTGTTTGCTCATAGCCTTTTGCATTTTCTAATTATTTCTTTGTTTATTTTCTTTAAATGATGGACTTCAGGGAAGGGAGAGACAATGGCTTATCTTGTTCTGCTGCAATACACCCAGCACCAAGGACAGTGCATACACAGAGCAGGTCCTTAGAAAACATCTGTTGAATAAATAACTGAATAAAAAGAAATCACAAAAAATACTAGAGATTGTTTGGGGATTAATATTTGAGCACTGTTTATCAGAAGTGGATCCTTTCATGAAGGGCAGCTAATATATGAACATTAGCATCAAACCCATAAGATTATGTTTGTCTCTAGCATCCTCCAGATTGCTTGCACAATAAAAGTACACTAAGTCTTTACTTAACTGAAATATGCAGAATGGTTGTGTAAAATGGTTAGGGGCTTGACTTGAGCACATCTTTAAAGTATCTATTTGAATAGCAGGAGA
>RJWT010048682.1:0-11111 GCA_004365215.1 Cuniculus paca
TTTCAGCGAAGCATCAGCCTACAAATAATCTGACTACAGATTTATGCCCAAACCAAAGATTTTATTTTAGTGGCATAGCCTGTAATAATGCAGATACTTTGGGACCAATATCTAATTTGTTAACAGATTTTATTCAGGATATGTATTTATATAAGAGAAAAAGCAGAATACTGCCCCATGCATGAGATGTATAACAATTTACTACTTGATTGGTTAATAGTACTAAATCGCTTTTGTATATTGCAAATGAAATCTATAAAATATGCATTTACATGTTGTCTTTTAAACTCTGTATCCCAGACAAGAATAGCTAACTACTATCTACAATTCTCAAATCACTTCATTTTTATTTCTTTTTTCTCTTTGTCTCTTTTACTTTCTGGTCATCCAGGAGACAAACGTTTGAAAATCTTTAGGATTTGCTGTCTTATTTGATTTTTTTATTAGCTCCATAGATAGCCAACAATCAAAATAAAATTGTGCAAAAACATCAGGGTATTATTTCAAACCTGGAGAGACTACCAATTATACAACCCTGCAAAACATTCAACACACAAGTGCTTCCTTTTGTTCTGACTTACAATAAACTTGCCATTTCCTTTCTGAAGCAGCTTTCAAGTTTTTCGAAATGGTTGCAATTTTAATCCACAAATGGTTTATTTACTTTCTAATAAAATGTTTAGGAAAACCCAGTCATCAAATGCTATGCTATTCACAAAGGCAGAACATATTATTTCTAAAATAAAATATTCCTTAATCTCTAGTAACAGCATTTTGTCTGGCATATTTATGCACTTAGTACCTGGCTTAAACTAAATCTAGTAACAACACTAGAATCCTCCTCATTTTAAGGAAACTGAAAGCAACATGGCTTTCAGAATGCCTGATAGCTGACAGCCCTCCAAGCAGTTTATTAGGCCATTCTCTTCAAAGTTCATATGAAAACAAATTCACATGCAGATAAGTTGAGTCTTCTTATATAGAAAAGTTCTTTTCCTACAGTAGAGTATGTGCATGTGGAGAGGGTGTTAGTAACTGCTGCCCAAAATCAACCACTTTTTGTTGCAGTTTTTGCTGTCAAATGATACTAGCAGACTTGCTTAGATAAATTCAGTTTGGTAAGTAAATTTTTTTGTGGAAACAGGATTAGGAAAGCTTATTAAAATGAATTCTCTATTGAGTACATATAAAGAATGGCCTTTTGTTTTCATGTTGACAAATATTTAAAATATTCATGTTCACGTATTTTCTTTCTTTTCACTGAAATTGTCATTACTCTGCATTGCAGCTTATACTAGTTTGTATGAGGGTAGGAAGTGATGTGATTTTATCCCAGATCACATAACTGTAAATCCCTTGTTGGTTAAGTATAGTATATTGTTTCAAGAAGACTTGAACACATCTTGAAGAGTTGACAAAATGCTGTCTTTTTTCTCTTGTTGTTTGTTGTTGGTTTAATTTTAAATCTTAGGGGAAGGTATCTGTTTCTGATTCCAGAGATCTTGGTTGGACAAAGTTAATCAAGAAAATTCCTCTCCTCTTAAAAGGACTACTTTAACCAAGAACATTTGAAAATTTGGGCCAAAGAAATGTAAGGGGAAGTCCAGGGGCTTCTGTGGAAAGTTTCCCCACTGATACAAAGGAAGACATCTATGCTAGCATGTCACATCTGCCTCTAGGGCCTGAACTACCACTGTCATCCTATGGTCATAGGGGGACAAGGTTGGGAAAGCTCAATATACAGAGGAAGCAGAAGAGGAAAATGGAAGGTCCCTAGGTCCTTTGTGACATTTTAAATTAACCACCTCTAGAGCTGCCCACCTTACCAAATTCATTACCTAAGACTGAAAATTTTGTTTAGAGTTTAGGTGATTTAAGTTGGAATTTCATCTATGTGCAGCTAAAAACTACCTAACGTGGAAAAACAAACTATATCCACATAGCTATACTAACTATATTAAATTTGTAGTCCAGTTGAGATAAAATGAAGCATAAACTCAAATGGAATTGAAGATATTTTACTATTTACCAAATTTTATGTAGGAAGACTTTAGTTTTTGTCAGAAGGGCACTTAACATATTTAATGCTTTTATATACTTAAACTTTTCATACTCAGAAGATATAAATAACAAAAAAGAGGTTTAATCCTCTTCATGGCATAGAAAAACAAGTGTGCACAGAAGAAATTCACCCCATTCTTCCTGCAAAGAATCCTCCCATCCTTTACACGGTGAATATAAACTGGATATTCCCAGATCTTTAGAACGTTGCTGGAAATGTGGATACAAAGCTTCATTATGACTCTCCTATTAGAGTAAAGTTATATGGGAGTCATATAATAGAGCTCTGATCCAAATATTTCATGTAGACAGACTTATAACTGCTTTCTAGTTTCTGAATGTGAAATCAGAATAGGCATATTTTTATTTGATGAAAGTCACACCAGTGTTCATGATAAACTGTATTCCCAATTATGCAAAGTGAAAAATTTGGAACGCCCCAGAAGGAAGCCATATAAACACACAAGTCTGTCCAAGATTGGACTCCAGAAAATCTAGAAGGTAAAAGTTAGCTATGCAAATAAGTGGCCCAGAACTTTAGCTATGGATTCATGAATGGATGCATCCACTGATGAGTATAGCAAATCCATAAGCAAATCACCTCCAAAAGCCTCACCTCTGAACACATGAGACCTTGTGGGAAATTTTTAGATCTAAACCAAAGCAGATGGTTTTCATCTGTACAAGGAGTAAACTCAAGCTTGGTTGATAAAATGGATCTACTAGACATGTCCTTCCAAACTGAAAAGTGATTGCCGTTATACTGTGGCCAAAATGAAAGGTGATCCTGAGAGACAAATGGAGGCAATTTGTTAAATGCAGAGAAAGATCTTCAGCAGAAGATCTGGTCAGCTGCTATTTTTTTTCCAGAATATGTTATTGTAATAAAGCACAAAACAAAATTTTCCATATTAATCATTAAGTACACAATTAAGTGGCATTAAGCATAATACAGTACATTCATCATCGCCAATTTTATTTAAAACTCTTTTCATGTTATTGAAGCTCTAGAATCCTTAAATAATAACCTTCCCCTCTCCCCACGCCCTGGCAACACCACTCTTTGTTTTCATGATTTTGACTTCCCTAAGTGCCTCTTGTGACATCACATAGTACAGTATTTGTTTTTCTTTTGTCACATTACATGATTTGCTCAAGATTCATCCATACAGTAGCATATGTCCTAATTTCCTAAGGCCAGAGAGCATTGCATTGTATGTACATACCTTTGCTTATCCATTCATCCTTTGATGGATAATTGAACTAGTTTCACGTTTTGCTTATTGTGAATAATGCTGCTATGAACATGGATGAATAAATATCTTTTCCAAACCCTGCTTTAATTTGGGGAGAAGGGATGCATAACCAGAAGAGGAATTTCTAGAACATACACTGTTTATTTTTAATTTCATAGAAAATCGTATTATTTTACATTTCCACCAATAGCACAAATGATTTCTACTTTCTCCAAATCCTCAGCAGGATTTATATTATTTTCTAGAATTTTTATACTAGCCTTCCTAATGGGTCTAGGGTGTCATCTGATTATAGTTTGATTTACATTTCTTTAATTATTAGTGTATTGAGCATCGTTTCATGTGCTTGTTGACCATTTGTATACATTTTCTTTGGAGAAAATTTACTAAAGTTCCTTGTTCATTTTTGAATGAGGCTGTTTACTTTTTTGTTTAAGGAGTCCTCTGTGTATTCTGGATTTTAACCCCTTATCAAAAAGATGCTATTTTCTCCCATGCTGTGTATTACCTTTGTACAACTGATAGTGTCTTTTCATGTACACTTAAAATTGTTCTTAGGAATCCCGATTTGTCTGTTTTGTTATTCGTTGCCTGTGCTTTGGTGGCATATCCAAGAAGTCATTACTGAATTCAATGTTATGAATATTTTTTCCTGCATTTTCTTTTAAGTTTTATGCTTTTAAGTCTTAAAGTTGGATTTTGTATTCATTTTGAGTTAAATTTTTTATTTGATGTTAGGTAAGTTTCTAATTCCTTTCTTTAAATTCCTGATACCCAGTTTCCCAAGAACTGAACCATCTGTTGAAGTGGCTGTCCTTCCCACATTAAATAGTCTTAACACACTAATAAAAATCATTTTATATTATAGCTTCTTTATGGAATCTGTACATTCAATTATTTATGTGTCTGCCTTCATACAATATGATGCTAGTTTGACTACTATAGTTTTGTAGTGAGTTTGGTATCAATAAGTGTGTATCAGTCTGTCTCTAGATTGTCTTAGCTATTTGATGTCAATACATTTCATATAATTTTTAGGATATTACTAGAAAAATATAAGTGAGATTTTACAGGAATTGAATGTGCGTATTGCTTTGGATAGTAATGCCATTTTAACCATAGTAAATCTTTCAATGAATGAACATGAGCTATGTTTCCACCTATTTATGTCTCTAATTTCTTTCAGCAATATTTCATAGTCATCAGTATACCAGTTTCTCATTTATTTGGTTGAGCTTATTCCTAAATATTTTATACTTTTTGGTGCTACATAAATGTAATTTTTCCTTTTAATTTCCTTTCCAGATTTTTTTTGTAAGTGTATAGAAATAAAACTGATCTTTGTATATCAACTTTGGACTTCACTGCTTTCCTGAATTGATTTGTTAGTAGTTTGTTTTGTGAAATTTCTACATATAAGACCATAGCACTCATAGAAATATTTCATTTGTTTTTTTTTTCTATTGCTGGTGCTTTTTATTTCTTTTTCTTATCTAATTGTTTGACTAAGACTTCCAGAACTGTGTTTAATAGAATGGTGCATCTGTGCTTCTATAGAAGTGAGCATCGATGCTTCTTCCTGATTTTAGAAGAAAAGCTTTCACTCCTCTATAATGATGTTTACAGTGGGTTTTTCATATATGGATTCTACTATAGCGAAGTAATTTATTTTATTCTTACTGCATCCACTATTTTTGCCATGAATATGTGTTTTGATTTGTCAAATGTCTTTTCTACAACAATTGAGATGATTACTTTTTTTTAACCTTTTGTTTTAGTTATGTGGTGTGTTATATTCACTGATTTTTATGTGTTACACCATCCTTGCATTCCAAGAAAAAAATAGATTGCACTTGATTGTGGCATATAAACTTTTAAATCATCCAAGTTGTTGAAATTGGTTTGCTATTATTTTCTTGAGGAATTTTGCATCAATATTCATTAAGTGGATATTGGTCTATAGTTTTCTTTTCTCAAGTGTTTTCCTCTGACTGTCACATCAGAATGATGCAAACCTCATAGCACAATTTAGAGGTTTTGTCCTGAATCTTTTGGAAGAATTTAAAAAGGATTACTGTTAGTTTTTCCTCAACTATTTAACAGAATTCATCAGTGAAACCATGAAGCTCAAGACTTTTCTTAGTTTGAAGATTTAGACTTTTTTCCTTTTGGGTAGGGCTGGAGGTTGAAATGAGGGTTTCTTCAGGTTAAATGAGCACTCTATCACTGAGCCTCATCCCCAGTCCATTGAGAAACTTTTCAACAATGATTTGATCTGCTTACTAGTTGTAAATCTAGTCAGATTTTCTACTTCTCTGTGGTTCAGTGCTGGTTAGGTTTTATGCTCTTTGAATTTATCCTGATCTAAATTGTTCATGTACAGTTGTTCACAGTATATGATTACAACCTTTTTATTTTTTATTTCCTTGAGACAGGGTTTCACTATGCAGTTCAGGCTGGCCTTGAACTCACTTTGTAGCCCAGATTGGCCTCCAATTCACAGAAATCCTCCTTCCTCAGCCTCCTGAGTTCTGGGATTACAGGTATGTGCCACCACACCTGGCTTAATCTTTTTATTTTCCTGTAATAAGTAGTAACATCCTCAATTTTATTTCAAATTTTAATAATTTGAATCTTTGTTATTTTTCCGCAGTCAATTTAGGCTGAAGGTTTACTTATTTTATTCTGCTTTTTGAAAAATAAATTTTGTTTCCTTTATTTACTCTACTATTTTATACATAGACTTAGGGATTATAGATCAATATTTAACTGGTTGATCAGATCTCAAGAACCAAGATTGCAAAATTAGGAAAATGAGGATGTGAAGAAGCGACACCTATGGAACTATGTATTAAATGTTACACTATTCAGAAATAACTAGCCAGGAAAAGTGATAAAATAGACACTTCAAGTGGTACATGAGACCTCATCTTGAAGACAATTTCTGAAATCCCAAGAAACTACTTGGAAACTGCTTCCCATCCTCGTATATTTTTCTATTTAAAGGTAGTTAGTCCTACATTCCAAAGGAGCAGTACTTCCACATGTGAGATATCTAGCCTAAAAATATCTTTGACTGGTACTACTTCAAAACCCTTACTTCAGCAGACCCCTAGTCAAATAAATTATCATACTAATAGGAGCAATTGACCTTTGCCATAATTAGGAGGTAGAGTTATTGCTAGGTAATGAAGAAGAATAGGTTTGGAAATCACTCATGACACTGGAGTGGCTACACTAAGCCCAGACACATTGGGAGCCAGCCATGGGAAGTGACGAAGCCTGAGGCTGACCCAGAGGTTGACCTGTTAAAAACAATGGTATCAGTGCCAATAAAAATGTTTAGAAACTAGAAGTCTTTTTTCAGATTTTCTGGACTAAGAAAATCTCTTAGAACTCTTTGAAATCCAAGAAATGTAGCAGTAATCTCTAGCAAGCATGATCAATGGTTTATTTTCAAATAACACTAAACAAAATGAAAGTGCACGTCAAATTCTTTATGTTGAAAATAAACAAGATACAATATATTCATTTTCTCTACCCATTGACATATTGTAGAATAAATTCATACCCATTATCTTGCCGAATACTGTATCTGTATAGTTTTATTTCTCCTGTTAAAAGTAGTATTATACAAGCAAATCTACTACACAAGTCTCACTTAAAAATTCTAACATGTATGTAAAATTGCAAAATACTAAAGTACTTCTTCTTTGAATTTAAGTATGTGACTCACTGTTATATTTATTCATATTTCAAATTCAGCTGTTCAAGAATCAATTATCTATAATTTTGTTAGTTTTTTCTTTTAAAATTTAAGGATGATTGATGTTACTTTTGCATTTTAGTCATATTTTCAGTTATAATAGTTGCTTGGAAACAGATGAACCTTTGTTGGAAAGATAGCTTGTAGTGATTTCTTTTTACCTATATGTCTTGGAGTAAATTACTTTAAATTTTAACCCCCAATTTTTTTCAATATGATGAAAAATGCCTAAGTCATACTTTTTTCAATAGTAATCCTTACCTCATAGAGTTCTTATAAGTATTCAGTGAAATAACTTTTATAAAATAGCTCATACATAGGTGACACTAGGTATGTCTAATTCTGTTACAAGAGAAAAGAAGTAATTACTCCATTCATCTTTTGACGAATTTAAAAAATACTTTAACCAACAATTCCCAGAGTCATGTCATATATATGATGTACAGGGCTTATAGGGTTTCTCTGTCACTCACTGAGCACAAAAATCTATTGTGAGTCTGCCCAGGTACCATTCTCTGAAATATAGCAGGAAGTCGTTCTTCATAGGCTTCAAGGAAATACAGGTCTTTATTGCTACTCTCAACTCCCCTGTAATAGGCAACATCTCTCTAGTCTGCTTGAGACATGCTTGCTTTCAAGTACTTTTACTGCACCAATTCCATACTCACATGTTAATTAGGAATAGACCAACACTTAAACAACAGAAAAGCAAAATAAGTGTGCTAAATAAAAGTTCATTTTCTTTCATACAAATGTCGTATTGGATCATCCTGGAGTGAGAGGATATACATGATACACAAAATCTGTCATTTTGTTCAGACATATATGACCACCATAGCCAGCATTAACTCATGATATTTCAGCTATGACAAATAAATTCAAAACAGAAGAGATAAAAATATAAATAGAAGCAAAGAACAAACTCACTTTGAAGAATAGTGTCTAAATCTAGGATATGAGACTCTACACTATCTTAGAAAGAATATATTAATAGGTTCAGATTAGTTTACAAAGAAGGGTAGGAAATCAACATATTTTTACTGTAGGAAACAGGGAAAACAGATATTAAAGAGAATTAAATATCCAGCATAATTCATCAGAAATCACTCATCATAGCCTGTAAATTCTATAAAACTTTTTCAAGACTTTTACTAATGAACCATCAATCATTGAAGTGTGCTATTTTCACTATACGGCCTTCTTCCCATTTTCTCTGAGGAACTGAGGAATAGCAGGACTTCTTTCATAAATAGATAACAGAAAATTCCAGGAGAATTGATGCTTAAATAAAATCTGAAATACCTATATCAAGTAAGTGACTTAACAAATAGTTCTCAAGTACTCAAAAAGAGGTAGCCATTGTAAATTATTATCTTGATTAGTTAAAGGTGTTTTGCAAAGAACAGGATATTTGTTGAAATTTGTATAGTGATGTCACCATTGCCTTCAGATTCTCCCTTTTGTTACTATTATTTTATATTTAATATTAAAAGGAAAAAAGAAATGAGTGAATATATAATTCCATATACAAAACTTCACTTTTGTAAGCACATATGTAACAAGAATATAACATTTGTATTTCCTTTCTTTAGACATCAATAATCTATATATGAATTAATGTGAATGATAATATGGTATAGTGAAAAGAACCCTGGATTACAAATCATAAGTTAATGTTTAAAAATATTAATTTTGCTTTAGTTATTAAGTCTCTGGTCTTGAACCAGCAAATACCATATAAATTTTAATTTCCATTTTTAATTTTATAACAAAAGTGACACAACATAAAAAAAATCATTCAATGGTATATATATATTTTTTAAGTTAATCTTCTCTTGCTTACTCCATTCTTACTTCTCAATGGCAAGTGATATTGACATCTTTGTATGTCCTTGCTTTTCATCAAATTTTTACAAATAAGTGGAAATATAGAAAGATATTCCGTGGAAATTGTGTGCTACTTCTCCTGGAAATAAAGAATTGATAGTAATTGTTTGCTCTTACAAACATTTTAGTCAGTCTTCTTGGTACACATATGCAATGCATATATAAGTACTGCTATATACATACACATACACACGCAGTTAATTCTCATTGCTTGTGACAGTTATGTTCAGTAAAGTAATTCCAAACACTGAGTTAGTAACTCCTGAATCTTTATCCTAGAATATGGGGTTGGGTCTAGGAGCTTCTGGTACCAAAATTTTCTAATTAACTAATCATTATATAATCTTGTTTAAATTTGTTTCTACTTAAAGGCACCTTATCTATGTGTGAGTCACACAGCCAATAGCAAACTCATGCCTGAGGAAAGTTTCTCTAGCACTTTTATTTTTCCCTAGTAAGATACAAAACAGCCTTTGTGTGCTTAGGGACATTACTGAGAAGGATGTTCCTGGGGTCCACTTTAAACAGTGAATCACCAAAAAAAAAACAGCACAAAATGCAAAAAAAGAAAAATGTGGCCCTAAATAGACCACAGAAAGGACACTAATTTATAATTGAAGAGTTGAAGCAAAAAGATAGATGGGTTGCTCTACTCAATCTCAACTAGGAATGCCCACATTGGCGGTTCAAAATTTTAACTACTTTGAGGAAGCACATGTCCATAAATGACTATGTTAGTATTTAAAATATGGATTTGAAGGTTACATATAAAAGTTAGCAAGTACAATGTTTTGTATATTCATAATCTAAAAAGAAGGAGAGTCAACTAAACACATACAAATGCTATACTGTACAAGCAAACATACACGCACATATGTAGTTACCTATATTAAGAGCAGTCTAATATTCCATAAGAATGCACATTTACATTTATTTAAATACATTAAAATGCATGTTTGCACTGTTCTGAAATTCCCTTTTGAATATTCGTGTTGATTCTAATTATTTTCATCAATAAATCAACATATAAGCAATGCTTCAGTAAATATCTATAGGTGTTTGTCCTCAATACAGTCATATTTATGGGAATTTAGGGAAAGTGATATTCTGGATAAAGAAGTAGTCCCATTGGTTTTGCTTTTGTGTATATTGTTCTTCAAAAATTACTTTGCAGGGCTGAGGATATAGCTCAGCTGCATAAGCACCTGCCTGGCATGCACAAGGTCCTGAGTTTGATTCTCGGTACCAAAAAAAAACCAACAACAAAAAAAAGAATACTTTCTAAAAAAAAATATGGCAATGGACATTTTAACTAGACATATATAAAAGTGCCAACAGAGGAAATGTTTCTTAACCTGCTTTTTCATTTATTTATCACCTAGAAAAATTATAATATATTAATTTCAGAGAACTATAATAAAAATATGCAATCATATGTATTTAAAACATGCAAAAGTGCCATCTATCTACTGAAACCACTTATGAGTATTTTACTAAAATAATAAATCAATATTTAACCATTCTAATCGTCCTTTAGATTATTTACATTTACTATTACTATACCTTTCTGAAAGTTTCCTATGAGAAGAGGTAACTTTGGCTTTATGTATTGTTATATTATCCTTTAAAATTAGTATTATAAGATAATTTATTTAGAGTTAATAATAGTGAAAAAACATCAAAGAAAACATAGGAAACTTATGACAGTATAAATCCATTTTGTTCCCTTCACCAATCCTTAGCAATGTTGCTAACATGTATGACACTATCCATTTACCCATCCATTCAGGTATAGATATTTTATAAACTTGTAGTGTCTTTAGTTTTAAAAATAAAATCTATCAATCTAATACTTCAAATTATAAGACTGAATTTAGAAACTATTGTGATAGTTTTCATGTCAACTAGACTGAGCAAAAAAGATGCCCAGATAGCTGACAAAAGATTATGTCTGAATGTCATAGTGATTGTGTTTCTGAAGAGATGAGTCTTTAATTAAGTAGTGAGTAAACATCTGCTATCACTAATAAAGGTGAGAATCATCCATTCTTTTGAGGATCCAAATAGAGCAAAGCAAAAATAAAAGGAAAAGGCACACCATTTTTTTCCTAGGAGTAAAATATTCATCTTCCACTTTCAAA
>RJWT010048683.1:0-11114 GCA_004365215.1 Cuniculus paca
TCATT
This sequence comes from Cuniculus paca, assembly GCA_004365215.1. Lineage (NCBI taxonomy): Eukaryota > Metazoa > Chordata > Mammalia > Rodentia > Cuniculidae > Cuniculus > Cuniculus paca. Next base: position 6 of record RJWT010048683.1, read on the forward strand.
AATAGTAACATACCAATTTGAATTTTTTAGTTTCAACAAATGTGTTATAGTAACAAGATGTTAACACTAGGAACAAAAAAAAAGGAAAGTAACTATAGAGACTTTTTGTATTACTTTTGTAATTTTTTTGAAAATCTGAAATTATCCCACCAAAAGCTTAGTTACAAAAAACACAAGGACAAGTGTTGATACTACATTGTTTTGTTTTAAAAAGTGGAGGGCAGGACATAACTGTGTGCTTGTATATCCATATATGTTTCCAGAACCGTGCACAAAATACCAGTTGCTTGGGAAGAGGAGATGAGTCTCTAGAGAATAAGAAGATAAGAGATTTTAATTATGCAAATTTCTTGTATTAATTTTGTACCATGTGGATATATTAACTATTTAAAATGATATTAATTTTTCTTTTTTAAATACCAGGTGTGGAGTTGACTCGCCCAAAGCAGTGTGACTTTTACGCAGCCTGATTGCTTGAGGAGAAAAGTCTCATGAACTGATGAGGAAATGGCCTCAGGCTCATTTCAGATGGTTTGTTCCATTCAGTGCAACAGTCCTGCAATTCATAATTAACCTTTCCTTCCTTCAGTGCTTATTGCAGCTTTCAATCATTGAAATCTGTACTGCGCACCACCCAGAGCAGTCCAAAGCACTGAGGCTGCAGGAAGAGAATTTACCTGGGATGGTCCCACTGAGTTACAATTTGAGGAAACCAATGGAACTCTATCTTGTCATAAGATAATGACCCTCTGTCTTTGCAAACTGCAATTTGTCATCAACCAGCAAGTCACTAATCCCCTTCTCTGCTTCTGCGAATGCCATGGCATCTTTCGGCAGGACTCCTGCAGACAGCAGCTGTCTTTTCTGCAGAAGATGAGGACAGCAGATTTCACCCCTCCTGTGCAAATCATTTGCTATCTTTCCTATATCTGAAAAAAATTACATATTTTTCAATCACCTTAGAAAAAGGAGAGAGAAAAAATGGTAGTTATCATCTAAAGTGGTCTTATTATTCATTTTTCAAATCTTCATTTTTGACAGTCAACCGTAAGTTTCAAGTGCTCCAAAGGGACTAAATAGCCTTTAAATGCCTCTTTCTTATCTCTGAAAGTGCACTATAAATGAGGCATTTCCTCACTGTGAAGCAGCCCAGACCTGGTACTTCTGTAGGAATTAATTGCACACCCACTGGGAGTTTCACTCAAGGGGATCAGGGAATCAGGCTTCATTTCTAATACTAGGTGTGTTTTTGTGGTTCTTTCTCCAGAGGGCTGCTGCCAGGAGCTGACCTGGCTGTGCATTGACAGGCCTCCAAGTAGGAGCTTTCACAAAAGTCAGATAATGAATAGCACCCCTCAGAGCTGTGGGAAAAGGCAGCATTTACCTCTGTTCATTGCCTCAGAACAAATAGTGAGTGATTTATAATCGTGCCATCTATGTCTTGCCTCATATTGTGAATGATGCAAATTGTCCAGGTCCCTAACTCAGAAGCATCTGCAAAGACAGAGGTAGTCAGAGAAACTGTCCTGAGAAACAAGATGTTTGCAGCAGCTCAGATGCAAACAAGAGGAAACAGGACTACATCCCTTATAACTTCGGTTTCTTTCAAAGATTACACATCTATGAAGTTCATTTTCTCACTCTGCTTTTGGATTCCAGGAAGAAGTTATACAATTACTATGCCTCTGTGAATCCACCGTTCATGAACAAGGAAAAATTTCTTGGATCACCACAAGTTCTTTAGTGACAGTGACAAAACAGACTTTCCCCCAAATCATCTAGAACACAAGAAGCAGTGCAAAGCAGAGACATAGGACAAAATGTAAATGTGAAAAGGGAGTACCACTCACTAAGGGATCAGGACTTTCCCTGGACTGTGCTGGAAGGGATATGTTGCATAAGGAGGAACTCATAAAAGGATGTACAGCAGACCACCATAGCCACAGATTCTGCAACCACAGAAACAACCAGCCATGGTTCAAAAAAGGGGTGTGGAAAATAAAAAGAATTAAGATGTGTTATGTTCATGCACCAACTCCACATGTTGAATGTGATCATTATGTACTGCAAATATGTATGAATAAAAATTTCAAAATTAAATAAAAAGATTTTGAACCAAAAACACTTTGAAAAAAATGTATCTATCCTTAACATGTACAGAAATTTTTTCCTTGTCACTAAATATAGTAGTACAATTACTTATGTGGCACTTACATTGTATTAAGTATTATAAGTAATCTAGAGATCATTTTAAAGTGTATGGGAGGGTTGTGTAGTTTATACGAAAATTCTACATCTTTTATATAAAGGACTTAAGTAACCTCAAATGTTGATATCCTCAGGGATCTTGGAACCAATCTTCCAAGAAAGAGAAAGAAGAATTTTTGGCAGAAGAGTTGATAATTAGCAGCTTGTCTGAAGAAAGTCAGGCTACCTGTGAAGGTACAAATTTAACTTGAAGCCCAAAGGGATATTGAGACTTAAGTGTAAAAGAACCCTGTATACTATATACTTAGTCTCAGGAAGCACAGACAGGTTCTTGTTGAGCTCTTGGTCCCACCACTTTACTTCTATTGTGATTATTTGCACAGAAATATCTGTGTTTTGTATCAGTTAAGAACCACTTCCCATGTGAATGCACCTAATTGGCCAAGTCTCTGTTACATGACCATGTTCTAGTTGCTCAAGGGCAGACAAAGAGAAAAGAGAAAAGTTGACCCTACCCTTGGGCATCTGAGGGAAGAGATGAAGAAGTGCTTCACACAAAGACTGTAATCAAGAACCTTCCAAAGAATGAGACATGCTTGAGCTGTGGGACTGCCCAAGCAAATAAGCATCAACCTAACCTATGCCCATAAAGGCTTACATTACTGGATAGGACAACAGGAGGTATAGGTATAAAGCAAGGGTAGACAATTTAAGGAAAAGAGGTGGAGAATGAAAAATAACGGTTAGCAAAAGGAGTTGCCAGGGCACGTCTTAAGTATTTCTCCTGCTACTTAAAAGAAAAATAAAATAAAATCTTAAATACAGTGTTTTAGCTCCACTCTGTCCTGCTTCCCAAAGAAGAATCTAGACTAATGCATGCACTCAGTGGATTTGTTAAAATGTCTCCATAGAAAGCAAGAGGGGAAGTGAAGAGAATCAAACAGAAAAGAAGAAGCATAAAAGGTATAGTCCTGGTGAACCTATACTGTGGGATAATGTGGATCAGTCCCACTTCCACATTCTAAAGAGATGGGCAGAGCACACCTTAGAATTACTGTCCTGAGCAGTAGAAGACAGTAGATGGTCTGTTCCAGTCTCTTATTGGCCAAGATTGTCCTTGCATTTGTAAATCTAAGATGGCTTCTTGCAGAAGTGCCACACTGCAGAAGGCAGAAAAGAAAGCATATTAAGTAGAGTTGAGAATATGGCTGCTATGAAAATCTGGTTATCAATACATTGGTTAGGAGTGTAAGGTATATGAAGAGAATGTGAAGCTGAGCATAAGAGATATTCAAACACAGATGGAGATGCAGTGTCAAAATGTGTTTATTGAGACCATGAAGTTGAATGCCTGTGGTTACAAGATGGCAGAATAGGACTGAGCTCAAAAAAGACAATTTACAACAGTACATTCACAGTATGGACTATTCACATCTGGTGAGACAGTTTGTATCATTCATCTTTTGTTGCCAGAGGGTACAATGTAAAAGAAGGTGTTATTTAAGGAGATAATTAGAGAAGGAGATCTTGGGATGAGACTCATTCACTCTTTGTTTTAGTTGCTTTTCTCATTGCTGAGACAAAATACTCAATGCCCAAAGTTAAAGATGGAAAAGTTTATTTCAACTCACAGTTTGTGGGTTTCAGTCCATAATCAGCTGGCTCCAAGGCAAGGTGACCTGGCAGAGGGGTATCACAAAGGAGAAATAGTTTATGGCAGCTAAAGTAGAAAGCAAGTAACAAACAACTGTCCCTTACATTATGCTCATACCATTAGGACAGGTAGCACTCACTCCCAGGGTGAAGCACCCTTAATCTTACTCAGAACTATGCCAAACTGATCAATAGACTAATTTAGTAATCACACATCCTTAATCCCAACATCACATTTCAGATCCGGCCACTTTCAAAAAAACCTCACCTATGACTGCATGAAGCTTTGTGGAAACATGTAGACCCAAGCTATAATGCTTTTCTTGAAGGCGGAAATGGGAGCTTAGAGATGCAGCAACAAATCTCTGGACTGAGGTGGTCTTCTGTTGTCTACTTTCTTTTCCAGAACCCATGCAATAGCAATAATGTTTAGAACAGCCTAGAAGAGCTTTCTAACCTCTGGTCATCATGGACACCACATTCATTTTAATATGAGACGGCCCTCTTTTTGATTTCACAAAAACCAAAGAGAAGATGCAAAACCAGTAAGTATTTCTTCCATCTCTAAAGAAGAATTCTATGGAATCTAGCTTAGAGGCTAACATGCAGCTGAAATCCTGTTTGGGAACAACTCTCAACCACATTCAGATTTACAAAAAGGTCTGGCAGGGCAGACCTGCACACTTAGGTGGGACATTCAAGAAGATCAAGAGACTGAGTAGAAGGATCAGAGAAGCAGGCAAAGATTCAGCTAAGGTGAGTTCTGGTATCCCAGAGAGAAAAGGGCTTCAAGAGTTAGTCAAGAATTAGGGATTTAATTCTTGCTGTAGAATGATCAAAATAACCTATACCATAGTAGTCTCAAAACTGGTCTTTCCTCATGATAAGACTTATTTTTGAATAAAGTTTGTATATCTCTACTCCTTTCACATTCAGGGTGAATTCTTTCCCCTGAGTCTCTAAAGTGCAGGTAGATCTTTTAAACAGGCATCCAGACAAAGATTGATTACATAAATATTGGTAGGAGAGGAACAGCAGAGAGCTACCTGTGGAACCCATGTTGCACAAATAAAATAGTTAGTCCTGCCAATGCACTCCCTTTATAAAGCTTTATTTTTCAAGGAGATGGGGAGAAAATGTGACTAGCACTTAAATGACAATGTGATGGTTCATCTAGGGATGGATTAATTAAGAAGGCAAGGTGCATGGCTGCCTTTGGACCATCTGGTTTAATGGACCTGAGTGCTATGTGACTACGAAGGAGTAGGGCAACAGAAAACAGGAGTGGGGAAGGAAGGAGAACAAACAGTCTGAAAAAAAGAACAGAATTGGACAAGTTTCCCCTTCCTCTGCTTTTGTCCAAAGGAATGTAACGTTCGTTAAGTTAAAGTTGTCTCTGCACACACAAAAGCACAATTACTTCATCAAATTATTGAGTCTGGAAGTGAACAGCTTATTCCTCACTGACACTTTTCCTCCAAAGAGCCTTGGACTGGATGGTAAAGCCACTAACTGGCAGCAAGAATTATTCATCAGCTCTGTTGTTAATGGCCTGTAAATAGCTGCTTTTGACAAGAACATTTAACACCAGCAAGAAGGGGAGTAGGAGGAAGGAACAGAACACAGAACTTGAAATAACAAGGCTAGGACAGTTTGAGCTGACTTACTATGTCAGATGGGAGCTGGGCCTGGAAAGATGTCCTTCAAGTCTAATGCTAATAGCAATCAAGTGTCCAAGTGCCCTTGAAGAGTTTGGGAAAGAGAATCAAACCATAAGGTAGAAGATGAGGATGGGTGTAATGGTGCCTTGTGGGGTGCTATGGTTTGATCTTAAATGACCCTCAACAGCTTGTACACTATGGGCTTGGCTACCAGCCTGTAGTATCCTTGATGGTGGGACATATTTGAAGGAAGTCAAGTTTTGGGGGACATGCCTTTGAAGTGAATACTGGGACACTGCTGGCCCTTTCTATTTCTTTACTTTCTGACACCACGTGATGAGCCATCTCCTTCAGCATGCACCTCTGACATAAATTGCTTTATGAACTGCTTTAGACCAGGCTGAAATCAACCAGGCCAAGTGACCAAGGACTGAAACCTCTGAATTAGCGAAAATTATCTTTTCCTCTTTTTAAATTGATTTTTCTTAGATATTTTGTCCCAGTGACAAATATCTGTCACTCAAAGGACCAGGTGTAAAGATCAACCAGGGTATTGGGTAGAGAAAAAATACTGCCTTCATCTGAGGAAGTCTTTGAGCATAGCCCTTCCTCAGTCTCTTTTTTCCTCTTGCCTCCCTTGAGTTCCTGAAGAGTTGACAGTCTTTTCCCTTCAAACTTTCCTTACCCTTCAGGACCCCCATCTATGCATGAAAGAAAGAGACGTGAGTTTGCTCCAGAGATATTATTGGTTGGTGTATTTCAAATAAGGTGTTTCTGAGCCTCAGTATTCTCCTTTGATCATGGGATTCAGTAATACCTTCTCTCTCAAAATGATTATGAGATTTGAATGGGCAAAAGTTGGTAAAATCCTTGATTAAGTACCCAGAAGACATTCAGTTCTTAGGAAATATTGATATCCTTGAACTTTTTTTCTCACTTGTGAGTCAGAAATGTCACCAGTCTCAGAGGTATACTGTGAAAGTTGGAGGAGAGATATGTATAAGGGTGCAGGATAGGGTTTTTTGGGTAGAGTAAGTTATTTTTCTATGTCTAAAGACATGTTAGGTACTTATTTAGACTCTCTGTACATATTTCCCTGAAACTGGAAAAGATTGTACCTGGAAATATGAAATTGACAGGTGGCATACAAAGACCTAGTTAAAAGGCAGGAAAAAAAAAGATTTTCCTGGCCACCCCCAGTTTGCAGAATGCTTGAATTGAATCTTTCACACTTCCCTTGGTGTGACTCCTGCCTACAGGTGACAGGACCACCAATCCCACTCCTTCCTTATCATTTCTGAGAAGTCTTCAGATTATTCTATATTACTCAAGAATCAATCTGCTATGCTCTGCCCCAGACCCCTTAATGATGTTGCTTCCTACAAATGAGATTTATTCTTGAGAAAATGACTCCCACCCTAATACTGCCATCCCCTTTGGGCCTCCTGAAGTCACCAACCCAAATGGTGATTCCTTCTCTCCTTGTCACCATACCAGAGACAAAACAAAATACATATCAAGAAAAAGAGAAAATGCCTCTTTACCAACTCCATGTCATATTTTGTCCCACCGGGAGTAGGTCTCAGGCACATAGGATCCCTGAGGAAATTTTTTTCAGCTAAGTCTCCTGTTTACCATGGCTCCCTCCAAAAGGCAAAATCTCTGTTCAAGGAAATCTGAAAACAGTATCCAGCATCCATATCTCCATCCCTTCCTCATCCCAGCCCCCATATCTTTGTCTTCAAGCACTTAGGAATCAAATTCCTTGGAGAGCTTTCCACATACTGTGGAAACCCTCCCACATACACTAACAATGCTACCCAGTTCACAGATATCCACATTTTTCTCAGCTACAACCACAACACACAACCCCACAAACTGATTCCCATTCTCACAGGAAGACTCTCCCTGTTAGCCTGTTTTCACCTTTTTTGCTTTTAAATTGTCATTCATGTGAAATGTTTCCCTTCTCCCATGCAGTGACTTCTGGGACACTCTAAATAAAGCAAAGATAAACCCTTATCTAATTTATTTAAAAAGCAATAGTTACTTGGTGCTCCTTTCTTACTGCTGGCTTTGCAGATGATAGATATAGATGATTTAAAATGACTCCATGCAGTGATTTGGTAGCAGGGACTCATGATTGTGTGTGGGGTGGGTATTACCCAGATCTGCACTGTAGACTGCCAATTTTCTCCTTCAAGTTCACCCTTTTTGTTCAATTGAACCTAGCAAAAGTGAGTTTGTGCTTACTTCATTCAAAAGATTGCTCTATCATGGACTAGGTAACTTAAGTTAATTGAACTTGAATGATCCCCTATGAAGAGGAAGCCAAGGGAAAGTAACAAAATAAAAATTATGAAATTATATAATTTTATGCAATTACCACTTGTAGCTCTTTGGGTTGAAAATAATAGATCTGAGCGTAGATACCTCACTGTATTTATGTCTTTATTTGCATTCATTCCTTTATCCCAGTTTTTACCTGCTTTACATTTCAATCCACCATTTCTTTTTTGCCAATACTGGCCCTGAGAGAAGGTCTTCTTTAGGACATCTCTTTTCAAAGTTTTCATGAGGTCATTTAAGTGCAATGAAGCTTAAGAAAATGATCATGTGCCATGTTCTGCACATTTATTTTTCTCTAAGCAATTCATATGTTGCTCTTTATGACACCCTCACTTAAAATCATTGGAAGGTAATATTTATTTTCTCAAAAAAAGAAAGATTCCTAATCAACCTTTGAGAGGGAAAAGGTTGCCTCTGGAAAACTTTTACAATAAAAATTATAGAACAACCAGATCTGGGATAGGAAACATAAATGTGCTTATTTGTTTGACTCTCCAAGACAAAATACTCTTTAATTTCTTCTGACTCTCAAATGGTATAGTTTGTGACCTTGGATTTTATAAACAATTTCTCAGTTTACTACTGAACCTATATAGAGAAATCATGCTTCATATTGTGGTAAAACATATACAAAATTTAGGATTTCAACCCCCTTTCCATGCACATTTCAGCAGCATTAAGGACATTCACAAAACTGTTCACCTATCACCATCATCCATCTCAAGAGCTTTGTGATCTTCCCCAACTAAAGTTCTATTTCTATAACACAGTATCTTCCCACTCTCCCTCTTGAGCCCAACCATGATCCTTCTGTCTTCCATCTGTATGAATGTGACAATTATAGGTACTTCACAGAGTAAACTCATAAAATTTCTGTCCTTGTGTATCTACATTATTTTTTAAATGACAACTTCTAAATTGAAGGCAACACAGGTAGAAAGAGATAGTTGGTATTTTAAAGATGCAGCACTTTGTTGAAATCCCACCTTGATGCTTGCTCCCTGTGTACTCTCCTAGGGAAAAATCCTTTAAACCTGTTTCTGCAGCACCCTAAAGTGATAGAATTACTAAATCTGGATTGTGTGACTAACACAAGGATTACTGTATCCTCAGCATGGCATGGGATGTGGAAGGAATACTCAGTAGACACAGTTCTTTTTCCTGCTAGCTAGCCTAAGGAATTTGCGATAAACCTAGATGTCCACCTTTCAAAATACTAAAGACTAAACTTACTGTTTATATGCCTATCTGACACAAACTGAAATGGATTCTCTTCAAAATGGGAATGGCTGAGCATATCTTCCTCAAAGTTTATTGTGCTGCATATCTTCCTCAAAGTTTATTGTGCTAATAAAATTAAATAAAATTTCAATAAATTCAATACCAGTTGAACCAACCTCAGTCAGAATGTTTCTAGTACAGCATCAAGTCTGGGATCCATATGTGGAAGGCTCTACCAGTATAGGCATCCCCAAGACAAGAAGGAGGAAAAAAAATGAAGCACAATTCATATCATAAAAGGCAAAGGGATAGACTCATGAAAGCTTTGTGTTTCCTGCAATAAAAATACTATTGAATAGAAACATATGTTTCATAGAATCTCTTATTTTGTTGTTGAAATGAAAGTTAAAGGTCATCTACACTTGTGTTATTATTTCATACAACTTGTAACAACTCTTGCCCTATGAATCTCCTTTTATACCAATAGACTATTTATTTTACAATATCTTGGGTGCAGGGGTGGGAGGGACACCTTATTCTTGCCTTTCAGCCAATGCAGTGAAACATATTACTATTGTTCTTGAGCTCAATTTTACTTATGACATTTCTGAGAGAACTTGATCCCTAAGAGAGTAGGCTGAGTTTTGCAGTCAGTGTAACCTAACTTCTCACTTATGGAGTCAAGAGATTTGAAACTTGTTCCACATGAGAGGCTAGAGATAAGGTACATGAGTCCTGAAGAAACTTAACTACAACAAAATTTACACTACAGCCAACCAGGCCAATATTATGTATTTAAACTTTTAAAATTAATTTACTCATAAAAACACAGAAGAGATGCACATCTAGTCAGATGTTGGGACAGGAGCTGGAATTTCAGCAGTGGATAGGCTGAATAATCAGTCTCCTCCACAGATGTCAGGTCTTAACCTCTGGAACATGTCAGTGTTACCTCAATCAGAAAAATAGTTTTTACAGATGTGCTTAAGATATTAAGATGCAGAGATTGTCCTGACCAAGCTGGGTTGGACTTAAATGCAACTATGTCCACACTAGAAAGAGGCTGAGGGAGATCTGACACAAGAGAGAAGAAAGTGACGTGAGACAGAGAGACTGGCAACGCAACCACAAGTCAAAAAATGATGCAAGATTGCAGGAGATAGTAGAGCCAAGACAAGGATTAACCCCTGCATCATCTGATTGAAGTGCAGGCCTACAAGTACCTTGATTTATACCCAGTGAATGCAACACAGGTTTTGGATTCAGCCTTTAGAACTATGAAGAAATAAATTTGTATTTCAAGTCACACATTTATGGTACTATGCTTCAGAGCAGTAAGAAACTAATGCAAACAATATAAAAAGATGGGATGAGTTTTTCTCTCTTAGATTTTCTTCCTTTCTTTCTTCTTTCTTTCTTTCCTTCCCTCCCTTCTCTCTCACCTTTTCTCTCTTTCTTTTTTGTCTTTTTAAATCTTTCTTTCCCTTTTGTCTCTTTTGCTTTCTTTCTCTTCCTTCCTTCCTACACAGTGTCTTGCAGCTCAGGTTAGCCTCAAACTGGCTATGTTGCTCAGGCTGGCTTTAAACCCACAATTCTCTTGCCTAAGCCCCATAACTAGTAGGATTGCAGACATACAGTTCATACATTGCATGGCCATCTGGTGGATCTCAATGCTTAGGAGAGAAAATAGAAAATTATATACTTATTGAAAACAACATATGATGAGTACTATCATAGGAAAAGAAAGAGTATTTGGAGACGATGTTAGCAGGAGTCCATAACCTAGCTCTGGAGGTCAGGAAGGGCCATACAGAAAGTGCTGAATGTGAGAATTTAAAATCAGAAGTTAATAGCAGTTACATGAGAGGTTCAAGATCTTCCTGGAAGTGTGTTCCCACCCATGTAATAGGCCATCAAGAAAATTCCACATCATATGCCTGAAAAATATCCCAGCATCTAGAACAATTTGAGTGGTAGGGGACGAAAAAGAGAGGCAAGCAAAGACTGTGTCATGTGA
>RJWT010048684.1:0-11147 GCA_004365215.1 Cuniculus paca
TAACAAGACGAAGCAACCTGCATAGCATCTACAGAGATGATCCTTTCCTAAAATGTGATTATTTGATTTTGCGGTGCTGTAGCATATAATCCTAAATCTAAATTCCTCCCAAATTTCAGAGGTTCCGACATTAAAATCCTTTCAAAATTTTCAAAATGTGTAATCTGTTTAGAATTTAAAGAAAAAGAAACAACAAAAAAACTCCAGCCCATTCTTTCTCCAAAACTAGGCCTATTGTTACATTTTTACTTCCTTTTAGAAAAAAGAAAGGAAGAAAAAAAAGAGAAAGAAAGAAAAAAGAAAGAAAGAAAGAAAGAAAGAAAGAAAGAAAGAAAGGAAGGAAGAAAGAAAGAAAGGAGGAAAGAAAGAGAAAAAAGAAAAAGAAAGAAAGAAAGAAAGAAAGAAAGAAAGAAAGAAAGAAAGAAAGAAAGAAAGAAAGAAAAGAAATGTCTCTTAAAAAACATTTTTGTTGTTTATTTGACTTTAGGGGCAACGGTTTCTAAGACATTCAGTAAAATCGTCTTACTAAAATAAAGTGAAACTTCTTTCAGGGACTGCAAATAAACCCAGAAGGAACATTTATTTTAAAAGGGATTAAGGAGAGAGAGATACATGAAGCTATGCTAAGAAAAAGCAAGCTACACGCTCTAGAAAGATTTACAGGACTTTTTTCTTCTTCTTTCTAGACTCCATCACAAGGTTGTTGCTTATTATAATTTAAATTATAGAGTGGAGAATAAATGTTCCCTTGAGTCCAGGAGGTGCTGAATGAAAGGGAAGGAGGAGGACATAGGGAGACCAGAAGAATGAAGACAAGGAAGAAGGACCCCAAAGGAAAGGAGAGGGAAAGGTGTCCCCAGCTCACATCCAGGGTGGACCTGGGATCTTTCTGAGGGTTGAATAAAGGTTGAAGTGTGAAAAAAATGTCCCCAAGGAGTCTACAGGTAGAGACTGCCTCAGAATGACTGAACCTCATGGACAAATTTTTCCATGTGATTTTCATCATCTGTTATAACATAAAATTTCATCAACTGTAAATGTCAGTTCTTCCCTTTATTATTTGCTAATGTCATAAAAATCCAAATTGTTTGCTTTGTTAAAGGGCTTGCTGGGCATTGACTTTTCCTTATTTGTACTTTACTACCCCAAACGTGTAGGGTTTATTTATTTTTTTAAAAAAATAACATCCCTTTTGAAATGGGATTTAAATAACAGAGCAAGGTTTGCCATTATCATAAATGTATAAAGTGCTTTGTGAGTAATAAAATGGATCATGGATTCAGGATAATTCAAACTGAAATGTTATGTTCAGTATCAAGATTAGATTACGTTAATGCAGTTCATTGTAAATGGTTTAAAGGCCATCAGATGCATGTGAAAAGAATCTGTATCATAACTTAGAATAAATAGACTGAGACATTTGTTTATAATGTCAGTGCTAAACAAATCTATTACTACATTTCTGCATGTAGCATTATATTACCACTGCTATTAAACAAACAGAGCATGAAGATAAATTATAGCTTTAATTATAAACATTACCTTTGCGTATTTATTAATTTAAAATGGAACAATGTTCAATAACCTTAGGTTATTTATATCAGCTAACATTTTAATTAACTTTGTTGTATTTATGCTACTTGGTAATTGTTGCTACCAGGCACATGTAGCTCCTTGAATAATGGAAGCAATCTAACCTATCCCTGTGCATATTATCCATTAAATGAGATGGTAACATTGCAACTCGGGCCACACTGACAAAATCTGCAGCACACAATCCCTGGGTGAAGAACTCAGGGCTCCAAAATCACTTTCGGAGGAACCACCAGTGGCAAATACCTTGAATTGCCTGGACAGACTGTGAAGAAGTGTGACAGAGGGGCCAGGAAGTCTCTTTTGTATTAATTGATGATAAGTATTATTGTAAGAGTCTGAACTTAAGAATCTTCAGAGGTGACCATGTGGTCAGAGGCCACAGACCTTTCCCAATAGTGCTCCTAGATTACTTCTGCACTTACAATAGTTTGATGTGCAATTTTCCACTTCTACAGAGATACACTCATGCAACTATTCTGCTTTGTAGTTTCAAAGTAATATTCAGTAACATACATGAAATAGTCAACATTTTATTACAAAATAGGCCTCGTGTTAGAAGATTTTGCTCAACTGTGGGCTGATATAAGCGTTCCGAGCAAGCTTAAATTAGGCTAGACTAAGATATGATGTCCAAAACATTAGACATAGTTAAACGCTGGGTTTATCACATCCCCATTGTAAACTGAGGAGCATCTATACACCCATCACCAGGGTAAACCTCATTCATGAGACTCAGGCAATGAATACCACTGTTCTGTACTTTTTCATTATCAGCTTAATTTTTTCATGAAGCCCCTGTTGCACAAGATTGATGGGAAATCCTTCCTCAATCCTTGATGGAATTGCACCACAACTCACAACACAGAATACAAAGGGGAACAGCACTAGACTCCACTCTGCCATTTTTTTCTACCGATAATATTGTCATCTGCTTTTTCATTGGCTTCTTAGGGCCTGGTTTCTGCCCAGTTTCATGCCAGCAGAGGTCTGGGAAAGCCGTGCAACTCCTAGGGATTCCTCCTTGCTTGTTGGGTGTGCTGTCAAACTCTCTCAGGCCTGGCCACATCTCCAGAAGCTGGCCCTGGACAGCACTTGGCTCAGCCTTCTAGGAGGCCCAACGTCTCCCCTCTGTACAAAGGTCGGGGAATCTTAACGCCATTCCTCCTATATCCCCATGACTCTCTCTCTTGCTCAAAACTATCTTCCCTTTTGTCATACTCAATATACAATTTGTTAGCCCACTACACTTAAAGACCAAAATATTCAAAACAAAATATGCATCCCACCTTGTCTTGGAGAGCTGGGAGGCCTTATTCTTCATACGCTACCTCAAACTCCAAGATGCTAGGAGGAAGAAGAATATTTGACTCTGAAAGATCCTGAAGACAGAGAACACTCCTAACCTTGGTCTCTCACATTGGTTCAGTCATCATATCCTTTTCTCTGCAACCCCAGGAGTTACTGCTCTACATGAAGGAACTCTAAATGGGGAGCATGCCCAGAGGAACCCTTTCTTTGTTGAGAGTCTGTCCCTGGAACCCTGCACAAATCTGGGAATGTGGAAAAATGCATAGTATACACTATGTTGAAAATCCTGAACAGGTTAACAATGTTGTAATCTTTCAGCAGTAACATAAATGAGCCAATTAAAAAATGGGTAAAGGATTTGAATAGGCACATCTCCAAGTAAGACACACAAATGACCAAGATGCATAGAGAAAGATGCTCAACATCACTAATCATTAGAGAAGTGCAAATTAAAGTAAAATGGGGTACTATCTCACATCTATTAGATGGCTACTATTCTGAAAAAGTTTCCAAAACACAAGTGTTATTGACAAGGATGTGGAGAAACTGGGAAATTTATGTATTGTTGATAAGGGTACAGCCAGCTACTATGAAAAACACTATGACAATTCCCAAAAAAAACTAAAAGAGGGGGGCATTCTACCTCTGGGTATAAGGCCAAAAGACTTGAAAGCAAGGTTTTGAAGAGAGATTGTACAACCATGATCATAGGAGCATTATTTTCAATAGCTAAAACATAGGCGCAAACCATTTCCATTAACAGATAAATTTATAAGCAAAATGTGGTATATAATTACAATGGAATATTACTCTGCCTCCAAAAGGAAGGAAGAACGTATGCTACAGTGTGAATGAATCTTAAGGACATTGAGCTAAGTGAAATAATCCCATCACAAAAAGACAAATATCATGGGGTTCCACTTACATAATATAATTATTGTTGGAAAGTAGAACAGTTATTGCCAGGGAGATGGAGTAGAGGAGAATGGGGGGTTATTTTTCAAAGAGTATAATGTTCTAATTTTACAAGATAAAAAGATTTCTGGAGATGGATGATGGCGACAGTTCCACAATACTATGAATTTATTTAATATCGCTGAACTACACACTTGTCAAGATAGTAAATCTTATGTTATCTGCATTTAACCACAATAATATATATTCTTCTTTTTAAAGTAATCACTTATACACCAGGGATTAGCAAATTCTGATGCTGTAATATGATCTGTAACAAGGCATTGGCCCCAATTCAGAAAACAAGAGAGTTAGTCCTAACATTCAGCATGTTTAAGTGACCTATAATGGTTCTCGCCCTGATCCTGATATTGTAATCAAGTGAGGAGCTAAGATGTCCAAAATTCCTGACAAGATTGTAAGAGGATCAAAATGAGAACTCCTTTGTAACACACACACACACACACACACACACACACACACACACACACACGATTCTTTAGATAATTCTTAATTACCTTTGCTCCCATTCTGCCAAATGATGGTGATACTCACATACAGTCCAGCTTTCACCCCACCACACACATACACACTCTCCCTCTCCATTCATTTGCCCACTTTACTATCACTTCCTTCTGGAAGGTTTAGATTCCATTCTCAGTCTCTCCCTGACCTGGTAACATCTTCAGATTTCTAAAATTCTGTTCATGCATCTATGAAGTAAGGTCAATGATTTCATCATCCTTACTAATGATCAATATAAGACATGACATGGTAGATATAAAAGTATTTAGGTAGAATTAATGCCACACCTGAATAAAAGAAGTTAATTTAGTAAAACATTTCTTTAGGATGGCTCTTAAACAGAATTAAGCATTTGAGGCTTCTATGCTAGGCTGAAAATTCTTATCATGATTTACAAGTTCTAAGAAGACATGGCAGATTATTTTCTGCATGTGGAGATATGTATTAAGAATCCATTACTTTTCCAAGAAGATTAAAACCCTGAATCTTCCAATAATCCTCATCACTTAAAATTTGGAGATTTAAGAGCATAAGCATTGGCTTTTGTCAGCCTGTATCCTGCCCTTCACCCGCTAGCTGCAGGACATTTCCCAGGTGCTATT
This sequence comes from Cuniculus paca, assembly GCA_004365215.1. NCBI lineage: Eukaryota > Metazoa > Chordata > Mammalia > Rodentia > Cuniculidae > Cuniculus > Cuniculus paca. The sequence goes on from RJWT010048684.1 coordinate 4,986, forward strand.
CACTACTTTCTTCTGCCCTCCTCCATCAGTGCACACTCTGGAGAAGATAGGAGCACAGGGAAAAGAGATATTTCCTGCCTCTGCCTCTGTCTTCAGCGATATTCTACTCTGGCTTTGCTTCCATGAGCAGCTCTAGCTCTCAAGCTTTGGTACTGTTGCCTGCTCCCATGATTTCTCCTGCTCTCATGATTCCTCTGCCCTATGAGTGGTGCAGGCTTTCTGTTATTGCTGCTCTCTGTCTTGCCTTGACTTCTCTTGTTTGGCTTTGTATCACTCCCAAATCCTGTATACCAGATGCATTATGAATGTCTTCTGTTGGACTACCCAGCATTGGATCTATTTTCTGAGTGGGGCTTCAGTGTCAACGTTTTCCTACCAAGCAATAATGGGAGGATTGAGAATACAAATGTTGAATAGCCCCAACATCCAGGGATTACACAAAAAACAAGGAGTCCTGGAATGAGATGGAAAAGAAGTCATCAGTGAGGCAGGTTGATAAACAGAAAACTCCTTTAAGTGTTCCTTTGATTCTTTCCCTTTCCCCAACGAATTTTTAATTTAATCAATGCTCCCAAGAAATATAATGTTTGAGAGGCAAAGGAACACCCAGCAGGATGGAGAAATTTCAGGGATGCTCCTTAGACCTCTTCATGCGAATGTAGTTGACTGCCAGCATCCAGGGAACTAGTTATCTCTCAGAAACGGAAGACCCCCAACCAGTTATATTTTTCTCAGTGGCTGTACTGGGCTGCGTTCATAATCTTAATAATACGCTAGCTTAATCGAGTCAGCCCTACCACCTTAGCTCTCATTTAATTGCCTGTGGTTTATATCTTGCATATTCAGTGGTTATGTGATTGAAAACTTAACGATTGAAGTACTTAAGTAAGAAAAAAATGAAGACAAATATTAACACATAGTGCAGGAGAAATTCAGATTAAGTAGAGCACAGTAATTTTACATATTATCAGATATTATGAAACTACTGAATAAAATTTGGGCACACACTCTAGGGGAGAGCCCTCTTCATCTTGAGTTTAACAGTGCCTTTTCCCCCTCCCATCAATAAATCTGAACAGTAGTGCTTATATAATCATCTCACTAAGTGCACCTCATTAACCTATATTTATCTGTGTTGAATACCTGGTGATCACTGATGTTTCTGGAATTGATTATCTTCTTCCAGGTGAATGTGCAGAAACTCTGGGCTATGAAAGACTTTAATGGATCTGTTGACATTTCCAAAGGATTTAAATTTCAACCCCTCTTCCTGGACCACTAGTTCCCACCCATTTTACTTATTCCTCAAAGCAGAAGCTATGATCTAATGGGGAGTTTCTGCAGTCCATCAAAGTGCTGTGATGTTCTCAATGACAGACGACACTTACTACAGTTGGGGAGTGAATAAAAATTAATTGTGCTGGGGCTGGGGATTTAGCTCAGTGGCATAAACACCTGCCTGGCAAGCACGAGGCTGTGAGTTCGATCCCCGGCATGAAAAAAATTAGTTGTGCTCTCAGGAACTACTCAGTGTGGCCAATGAAGGATGACAAGCAGGTCACAGAAAAGACAGAACCCAGCAGGTAACACAGGCCTCTAATCTCGGCACTCTGGGAGGCTGAGGTAGGAGGATGGCAAGTTCCAGCCTGGGGGATTTAGCAAGACTGTCTCAAAACTTATTTTAAAAAAATTTTCAAAGGGCTGGGGATATAGCTCAGGGCAAAGGTTCAATCCCCAGTACAGGGACATAAAAAAGGACAAACCCATAGGACACAAGCTGGCTCTTGGTTCACAATGACCCAAGCTTTCCAGGCAGGGTCCATGGCTCATCAAGCAGGTGAATGGATATTTCATGATGTCAGGATCCCCTCTCTGTTCACCACAGTGCTCAGAATTACCCACTGAATGATTGGATACTTCATGCATATCACTAATTTAACATATTTAGCATCCCAAAGAAGACACTAAATGTAAACTACCCACTTTCGAACCTGAAGAGGCTTAGAAATTCTCAAAGCTCCTGCCTTCCCTTTGGAGATAACGACAGCATCAAGAGCAACTTCTGGAATCAGAACCTCTCCATGTGTAAAAAGTCTGACTCTGAGTGGCTGAACTTCTGTAGAACACAGTTTCCACGTCTGTGAAATAGGGGTTATAATGGTAGCAACATTATGGAGTTCAGGAAATTAAACTACAATAGATATTAACCTCTCAGAAGAGTAGTTAGCCCTCAATCTAGGTTAACTATAGTTACAAAAGTCAAAGAATTTGGTTCAGTTTACCATGCAAACATTTTCTCCAGATAAAATCTTGATAGAGACCTCATAATCTATGAAGATGGAAGCTGGATCACCCTAGAAGACACTAGTGGAGGTGAGGAAGCATATAACTCCAGTTACTCTCCTTCTTGTCCCCAGAGGTGGCCCAGAGTCACCTCCAGAAAAACCTAAGTCTTTGCAGAAAAACCTGATTACTGTTATTTACCTAGATCACTCCTCCCACATTGTGGACAAAGACACAGCACTCAGAGAGGGGTTACCAGCACAAAAATCACATGGTAGATTTTTGAGCCAAGTTTCCTGGATCTTCCATCTACTTCCTACTTCCAGAATCATCAATCTGAGACACTTGGGAGTGACACAACTCAGCCCTTACTGGCTATAATGTCCCTTGCTGTTGCTGATCAAGCCTACTTGAGTTCATGTATGATTAGGAATTGTAATGCTAGATAGTTCTGGCCAAAACCTGTCTGACTGCAACTTCTACTCAGGTTCAGTTATTATTTCAGTATATCATATCAAATAATTTCCAGATCTTTGGAAAGTTTAGTTAATACCACTCATTTAGCAGTGAGGACACACCCAGGTCCAATGTGGTGACCTGACATTTTCTGATCTTTGTAGTTATAAAAAGAAACCAAAATGAGTCATACTCAAATATCCATGGATAAACAAAATGCTGCAAGCACATACAATAGAATATTGTTCAGCCTTAAAGCACAGGGAAATTCTGACACATGCTACACACAGATGCATTTTGAGGACCTTATATCTAGTCAAGTAAGCCAAGTCTCGAAGGACAAATACTGCACAATTGTACCTATTTGGAGTATCAAGAGTAGTCAAATTCACAGAGACAGAAAATGGAATGGTGGCTTCCAGGGACTTGGGTAGTAGGGAACAGGGAGTTGTTTTAAAATGAGCACAGAGTTTCACCTTGCAAAGAGGAAAAACTTATGGAAATGGATGATGTTGATGATTGCAAAGCTATGTAATGTGTATTATGCTTTCACTTATACAGTTAGAATGATTAAAATAGTAAGTTTTATGTTTTGTATATTTCATCATGATAAAAAAAATACTAAGTCTCCTACCCAATCCTTATCACTGCCCTACACAATGGGGAGAAATACATATCTGCCAGGAAATCTACTACACTTTCATCCTGGTCAGCAACTAAGATTGGATGGAATGGCCAAGGGTGCTAGGTGCCCCACAAATTCTGACCAACTTGCCTCTTATCAATTACCCTTGAGAAAAGACGAAGAGAAAGAGCCAGGCCACTATTGACCCACAGCAGATTGTGCCAGGACCACCAACTCCCCCAGTTCAGGCAGAAAAGCTGCTTTCTTCTCCCTCATGCAGGATGATTTTTATCATTTCTGGACACATGACTATATAAGAGCCAGAACAGCATCAAATGGTCCTCATTTCTCTCTGTTTGTCATAAGAAGGCCTTTTCTCCAGAAACAGCAGCAGTACCCAGCCTCTGCTGAGCTTCTTCAGGGGAACACACTATCATTGGGTCCCCTCCCTTCATTGTGAGTCTAAATGTTCTAGCGAAGAACTCCTTGTATCAAACCTCTTCTAGGAAGTCTTCTAGGATTTATCAGAGAAGACAAAGTAATCCAGGAACGATTCTGTTTCTCCTATTTGATGTTGCAATAATGCCTTCAGGAATATGCCAAAAACTGGTGCTGCTTTCATACAGATAAAGCATGAGCAAGACTAAACTCTTTCCCCTGAAGAGGTAGGTTAGAAAGACAGACATAAAGTATCACTTCCTCCCCAGAAAAGAACCTTAAAAACTGAGCTAGGACATTAAGGGGCAAGAAGCAGCTGAAAGCCTGCTTCCGGGAGGAGTTAGTGGTGTGACAACACATTCCTGTCACACTGACTCAGAGCTGATCACAGAGTAGGACATACTTGATACTTGCTGGATCATTTCCAGTGCTACCTTTCACTAACTTTTATCAGCGTTCCCTACAGTGAGGCCCCAATTTCCTGCAAGGTGTTATGGTGCACTGTGAAAAGAAAGAGCAAGAGAAAAATGGTGATGCAACAGGTATCTAGGATGACCAGTTGTGCACAGGTGACAAAAGGCCACCAGGCAGGCAGAACCTAGGTACTTACTGATTACATTTACATTGAAGAAATGATGAAAGGATTATGGGATGACTCAGATGTGGTGGTGGTTTATGCTAATGTGCATCTTTATGTTGATGAGGTCAGTAAGGAGAGATGGCAGGTTAATAAAGAGTTTGTCCTTTCCCCAAAGTGAAACTTTTGTTTTTTTTTATTACTACTCGGTTCTCAAGGAAGCAGGGTGTCTGCAGCTAATATAATCTTGTCCTGGAGTGTTGCAGCATCACGGGACCATTGAGGCCTCAACTGTAACCAGAGGCACACAGAATTACGTTGTCCATGTAACGCAGCTGATCTGTGGCAAGATACTAGGCCTCAGATAAACCCTAATCACAATTTAATTGTAAAATGATTTTCCCCCAAAAATTATAGAGAATGACCCCTGAAAACTTTGATATCTATTAGAGTATGTTCTCTCCTTAACTGGGACTTCCTTTCAGAAATTTAGAAGGCTATTTTTGTAGCTTCAGTCTTCCCAACAATGTTTATTATTGAGTTTCCTCCATAAAAAGATGATAACCTCAAAAAGATCATACAGCCACTTTTATTGAAAGTATATGCAAGATATGGATTAATGTGAAAGAAATTGAATACCATCAATTCTTCTGATTAAGGACTCAGGTATGATTTCCAATTATTCAAATAGTTTTTAACTACAAAATTGCTATCGTATTAGATTTTATAGTTTTCTGTTGACCTCTTGCATATTTATTATTTTTTGTCTTGATGTTTAGTATTCTTGTTAATGTGGATTATTGTTATTTTAACTGATTATTTCTAGAACGTAGAAGAGGACACAATGATTTTTATGACAGTCTGATATTTTTATTGAACTGTTATTGGCCTTGATAGTTTTCATTTCAGATTTTTAGATTAGATTAGTTTTTATTTATAGGTTTTTATATAGACATTCATACCAAATAAAATTATGATTATTTTTTAATATTTATACCTCATTTCTTTTTCTGTTTTTTTGTTTGTTTGTTTGTTTTTTGTTTTCCAGCACCAGGGATTGAACTCATTATCTCGGGCTCACCAGGCTGCAGGTTAAGCCACTGAGCTACCTCCCCCACCCTTGTCTTTTTCAGACAGGGTCTCACTATGCTGTTCAGGCTGGCCTTGAGCTCACTTTGTAGCCCAGGCTGGTCTCAAACTCTCAACGATCCTCCTGTCTCAGCCTCCCGAGTGCTGGGATTACAGGCGTAAACCACCACGCCTGGCCCTCATTTCTTTTTCATGTCTTGTCTCATTGGCTAAGATCCCCAAATATTGAGTAATAGGAGGAATTTTCAACACCTTTATCTTATTTTTGATTTTAGTGGAACTATCTAACGTCTTACTGTTAAAACCTTTTACTAAATTTTAACTTACAGGTAAAAAGATGAAAATTGTACAGATTAGTGAAGCTATCAAAAAATTTTGATTATGTATATACTATGTAAAGTTTAAATCAAGTTAAAAAAAACTATCTCCTCCAACATTTATCATTTCTATACAGTGAAAACATTCAAAATCTTTTCTTTTACATTTTTCAAATAGACAGTAATTAAATGTTATTTATTTATAGTTAGTTACCTTATTGAGCAGTAGCACAGGAGAATTTCTTTCTCCTATCTACCTGTATCAGTCAGTACTTTCTAGAATAATAGATTTAATGCAAGGTACACAAATACATAGCTGTTTACAGGATTGGCTTACAATGGTCTCCAGCAAAGTCAGGTGTAGAAAAGTACATAAG
>RJWT010048685.1:0-11111 GCA_004365215.1 Cuniculus paca
GAAAGGCAAGGCATTTTAGATTATTAGCAAAAAAAAGTTCATTGTAATAATAGACCATGAAATGTGATTTCAAAACAGAATAAGAAAGGAAAGGAAAGAAAAAACTAGTGACATTTCTGTGAACATCATTGTATTAAGTCTTTGCGTTTATCTCCAATTGTTTCCTAAGACGATTTTCAAAAAACAGAAATTTCTTGGTGGAAAAATAGGATGCTAAATCGCATGTACAATGTGATCAAAACTATAGTTGTGTGACTCATTTTGAACTAGCATCAGTAGAAAATAACTGTTTTTCCCTAGTCACATGCTTTTGTTACTTTGGGATATGCAAACAGCTTCTCTCTGTAATTAAACCCATTTTCGTGGATTAAAAAGAAGAATTGTGCTATCTAAATAAAAACTTGAATCTTTTATCTACTTCAAAGCTTTTTTTTCCCCTCCTGCAGCCTAGAGCTGGCCTGAGCAACTTGGGAAGAAGGAGTGGTGGACACTGTTTAGCTTCTTCTGTGCCTCTCCATCCCTGTTGCTGGCATCTTTAGGGTCAATGCCCATGTGATAGGCAGAATAATGTCTACCCTTAAGATATAACTCCAAGGGACGGGTGTCAATCTCACCTAGCTCTCACCACATGAGAGCGAATCTGTGGGTTTCTATGCCCAGCAGGCCTCCACCCTGAGAGTGGGAGGCTGGTCTCTGCTTTATGCAGGCACCCTGCCCTCCCAGTGTTCCCTGAGGGTTTGTCTGAAGCCCAACCACTTGATTTGAGGCAGTCATTTTCCCATGGGGGAGGGAGAGAGGAGGTCCCAGCACTCTATTCTACCCAAGTGAGTACTCCTATTTCATCACAGTCTCTCTGTGAACGTGGCTGATGGTGAGTGCTGGGGGTGCAGGACCATTCCAGCCGCTTGAATGTCAACCTCTTTGTAATTCACTCATCAGCAGGGGCTCTCTTTAGACTACTCATTACTTACCACACATTCTCTTCAGTTTTGGCAATGCAGCTGCAATTATGTATATAGAAGATTTAAGTAAAGTTTTAAAGCATGTGTAAACTAATAATTACCTAATTTTCTGTGGTGGATAAAACAAGAATATCTGTTGGGTCTCTCTCCAAGTAAAATGAGTAAATTATTATTTTACTTTCTCAATTACTTTGGGTTTTGTTGGTATATGCTGGGATTTTTATTCCAATTTATTATTGGTTAATTATCAGCTTTTTGCTATATACATATATATATATTTGTACAAATTATAACCTTTGATGTCTGTTTTGTAGTCACGTTTATAACCATTTTTCAGGCTAAGTCTGTATTTACATAATTCTGGAGTTTGCTGGAAGTTCTTTCATACTCTGACTTCGCCACTTGTAAGGGTTTATTGTGATTCATCTCCTGTTTGGTGTGTTCAAAATTCTTTCCTTCAGAAAAAACATATACAGAGGCACTATGTTTATTGAGCCTTGGCATGTGCAAGAATGTCTTTTATGTCCAGACAGGCATTTAATGACTAAGAGAATTTGATGAAAGTTTCTTATTCTCACCCCAGCCCCACTTTAGCATTTTCCCAGATACTGTGGGATTCTCCAGTTATACATTAAATTATCTAAGATATATTTAGGTGTTAATTATTTTTCATGGATTCTGCCTGATACAAGAGTCCTTTTTATCTCTAGTCATGTCTTTCTTTAGAGCCAAGTTTTCTTCTACAACTTTGAGTATTTTTCCCATTCCATTCATTCATTCTATATTCAAGAACAACAATTATTCGTATGTTACATGTACTTACTGTCTTCCATATTTACTATCTATTCCATGATTAGTAGTCTAGGTTTTTCTTTTGCATTCCAAATGAGTCTTTTAAATTCATGTTTTTTTATATTTTGACTTCCTGGGTATATTGAATACCCAGACATAAATTTGTACCTCCACACATACCATTACATAAGCTATAATGGTGTATAATAGGTATTAGAAGGGGATTCTACTGAGAGTGCAAGACACAATGTGAAATATTTAGGACATTTTATAAGAAAGGTGAATGAAAGTTCAAGGAAAATACGAAACATTTACAGATTAAAACAATGAAATCAAATGGAAACACGGCGTATTTATAGATGGAAAAGCTAAACATCTGTAGAATAAATGTACACTAATGACACTGTCAGCATAATATTTTTGAAACTTAACAAAATTATTCTGAAGTATGAAGTAGAATAATATACTGATTGAAATATCAAAAAGAATTAAAGAGGCCTGAGAGTATAGCTCAGTATTAGATCATATACTTAGATGTACAAAGTCCTTGGTTCAGTCTCTACTACACACACGTGCGCACACACACACACACACACACACACACGAATGAGGGACAAAAAAACTATCAAAACTCCCAAACAAAACTATTTTACAAAATAAAAGTAAATAAAATATGTGGTACTATACCATCATAGAAAGCTAATGTGTTTATGGATTTAAAAATGTCATGAAGGGAAATTATGAGTGATTGTTAAAATGTGGTACTATATTTTCAGATCATAACACACACAAAATCATTTCCAAATTATTTTTAGATCATTAAAAATATGCTATCAAATATATTTAGAATTTTATCAAATCACTTCATGAATGACTTTGTGAGATTATTTGAAGAATAATTTTAGAATACATTGGAAATGAAATACATTTAACTGCACATGTACTTGTGAGTGTGTATTTCTAAAAGCTTCTAAGTTAAAAAATCACTAACAAACACTGAAAATGTTTTAAATTTGTCAAAGATTAGAATGTTTATTATATAACATGCTAATATGATTTTATCACATTACAATTTCAAAATGGATAAAGATAAAAATACAATTCAAAAAGAAAGAATATATTATAATACAATTCAAACATATGACAACTTAGCATAAGACATTAAGAAACTAGTGCTGAGATGTTATAGTGATACATGCATACCTATGTTAGTAGTGGTACAGTCACAATAGCTAAGCTATGGAAACAGCCTAGATGCCCCTAAATAGATGAACAAATAAAGAAAATGTGATATATGGATATATACAATGGCATATTATTCAACCAGAAAAAAAATGAAATCCGTAATTCGCAGAAAAATAAATAGAACTAGAGATCATAAAGTTAAGGGAAATAAATGAGTCTCAGAAAGTTTAATATCATGTGTTATTTCTTATATGAGAAGTTTAAAAATAAATAAAATAAAAACAGAGGTGCAATGACAGGAAACTAGAAGGGTAGACTTTATAGATGGGGAAAAAAATGAAAACAATCAAAATATATGCATATATCAGTAGACCAAAAAGAATCTCATTATTCTGTATAACTGTTATGCACCAATTAAAAATAAAAGACAGAAACAGGCTGGGAATGTTGCTCAGTGATAAAGCACTTGTCTAGCATGTATGAGACCCTGAGATAGATTCTCCAGAATCATACACACAAACACGCACACACCCACATGCACACATAGGTGACATAATACCATACTTTTAGTTTACCAAGAAGTGATGATATTTAGTGTATATCAGGGAACTTTGACACTGACATTATAGCCATTGAATATGAGAATGCAAATTGTAACCATATTTTGGGATAGAAATTTTGTATTATCTGTCAATTAAATGTTAATGGTTTGGGGTTAATTCTGTTGATGGAAAGTTAGAAATAATGAAAATATTTTTAAATTATCTATCTAAAACAGTCCACCCAAGAACTATTTACAAGAATAAAAACTGGGGATGAAACTCGTGTTTTTCAACAGACTTTTCTTAAGTGATTGTATATACTGAATATTATGGAGACATTTGCAAGTTACAGAGACATCTTAAGCTTTAAAGGTTATGTAGAAGAATAAAACATGTTTTAAGACATTATGTTTAAGAAATGTGGAACAGCATTTTATACATATACCAACATTATAAACTATGCAAGTAGCCTGGAAAAATATGCCATAGAAGACTACAATGCCCTTTTCCCTTTATGAAATACTGTACCATTTTTAATATTATTTAGATAAAAATATATAAATTGAAAGAGAATAAATGTATTTTTGACATTAACTTTAACTTTCAAAATATTTGTCTCCCAAAGGTGTCACTCCACGTTCATCCAGCTTTTACCCCACCTTATCTTTTCCCAATCGGCGATGTGGCCATCACATACACAGCGACTGACTCATCCAGCAACCAAGCTACCTGTACCTTCCACATCAAGGTCATTGGTAAGTCTTCAAATCAATTGCGTGGGTTTGCAAACATAGTACAGCACCCCAGGGACTTGGCCTTTCCTTTAGCTTCAACAACTTCTTTTCCACTGCATGTTCCTACTGGCGTTGAAGCCTGCTCACACCACTCTGCCTGTGAAACCTACCCGCTCTTTAACTATCACTGCATTTCTCTGATTTTTTCCCAAAAGAGCCTCTTGAAAAGTTTTTGATGATTGCCATCCTACTCTTCTTACCTGCCATTTATTCTCCGAGTTACTCAAGTCTGGCTTCTAGCCACTCACATAAATGTCGCCAGTGATCTCTGGTGTTATTCCAATGGCACATTTTTCAGTCCTTATTTTGCATAATCTTCCCTCAGATATTATCTTAACCACACTCTTCTAATCGAAACTTTTTTTAACCTAGTTTCTCTGGCAACAATCTTTCTTATTTTCCCCCATTTTTCTCACCCACTGTTCTCTTCCTCTTCCCTGGGCTTCTCTTTTTCACATCTGCTTCCATGTGTTGATTCCCCACTGCACTCCCAAGCTTTCAGTCTTTGACTTTGCCCCTTTCTTTGTCTAATTTTTTTTTTCCTTAGTGATGTTGACTGAAAAACTCCCGGATTTCTACTTGCAACTCACACTCTTTTCCAAAATCAAAACCTAGAAGTAAAGCTACTTCCTGAGCTTTCCCATGTAAAATACATCGAAATCATTTCAAACTCAACTCACACTGTATTTCTTTTTTTTTTTTTTTTTTACCCGGCACGAGGGATCGAACTCACAACCTCACACTTGCCAGGCAGGTGCTTAGGCCACTGAACTAAATCCCTGGCCCTTCATACTATATTTCTTAGCTCAGAAAATTGTGTAACTGACCAGATAGCTACCAAGCAAAAACTCAGGAGTCATTGTACTCTTTCTCAATGTTCTTTAAGTTTATCAGCTTCTCCTGGTTTCACTCACTAAATATCTCTGGAATTTGTCTTTTCCTCTCCATTCTCACCACCATTACTATAGATCTGTCACTGGGCAAAAAGAAGATGAAGATGCTTCCTTGTAGCATCTCTCAATCAGTCTTTGTACATCGGTCACTAAATAGACACCCAGTGCCTACTCTCAAAATATGATACACAGAGAATTAAAATGTGTCATGGGCTCTAGTAGCTATCTACTTGGGTTCATTACCAACTTCACTGTGTACAGGCAATGTGATCAGTCATGTACTGTGCTTCAGGCTCTTCATCCAAAAATATGATTAGTAAATCTATAACCTCATAAGGATGTTGTGTGCTTTAAATTATTTATAATATATAAGCCACTTGAAATATTGCCCAATACTTATTAAACTTTTTGTAAAAATCAAATAATACAGTGACATTTTATTACCTGTCATGGGTCTATTTTAAATGTATGTACCTTAAAATTAAGTACATTAAATCCATTTTAGTTAAAGAATTTTAAGTAACTTCTTGAAATAACTGATGTGTATCAAACTGGGTCCTTGGCATATAAATTACAAATTTTGGCAAAAGTTGATAAAAGATTCAAGTAAAAAAAATCTAACTCATTTTGCAGTATTTAGTTTTATAGTTGTCTTTTCAGTGTTACTGTAAAAATGAGCTTTACCAGTAGCATGTAAAGTGTATTGGATCTTTTTATCTGGCATTGTGATTTAGAACACGGAAATGTTCTAAAGACTTGCCAAATTTTAGTTTTTCAAATGAAGAATCAACAAGGTGAAATACAAAATATGTACTCAAGCATCCAGATGGATATTAGCTGAATTTCCAAATTTGGAAGAGAAAGAGAGAAAAGAAGGAAAAGGGAGCAAAAGGGAAGGAAAAGGGAGAGGGGTACATAGGGAACAGAGACCAGGAGACAGAGACAGAGACAGAGAGAAAATATACCAAAGCTTACATTGTTTTTGTTCACTTTGGATCATTGGTGTCTTACTGATGAGTAGGAGGCAAGAAGAAATGCTTCTGCCTGGCATTCCAAGGAGTCCTGGTTGGAAGTGGACTTTCCCTCTCCTTTGGGGCAGTGTATCGGCTGACACCTTCAACCCTCTTGACAGTAACTGACTGAAGCTTACCTGTACCTGTGATTCAACTTAAAAATGTTTGGCAAAAATCACTCAAGCTTAGAAAGTCATGGAATATCCATTCATAATTTATTTTGGAAAAATAATAAATGCTTCCAGATTTGTAAATCTAGCTATAAGTTGACTTGAGTCAGCATTCTCTAAGTGCACTGACCTGTTATGAGCATTTCCTCATTTGTTTCTCTATTCAATAACCTATTTTGAGCAGTTGTCTCTAAGCTGGATATTGTGCTATTTAGTGAAGAGCTTAACGTGAGCAAAACAGGCTCTAACAGTGGCCTATAGAATTTACAGTCTAGAAAAGCAGGAAAGCTAAATTATTGCACGATGAAATGACAAGCATGAGGGAAGAACATCTTTCACAGGATCCAGATTAAAATAGAAATACATATATTCTCAGGGTGCAGTGTGTGTTTTCATGCCTCACAGATAGAAATCCCCTGATTTTAATGCTTATGACTATAGTTTATTAGCTTAATGATCTCAGGAATGTTCCTTAAATTTGTCTAGATTCTTCACCTATAAAATTAGGATAATAGGTAATTCACTCGGGACCCCTTCTGTCTCTCAGACAGAAGCTTTCTTTCTCTCAATAAATATATCTTGCTCAAAAATAAAATAAAATAAAATAAAATTAGGGTAATAATATTTGTCCTATCTTCTTCATTACTTCAAAGGCATCATATGATAAGAACACTTCCGATGTGTAAAATCTATACTTACATTAAAATTACTTCTTATATATCCTCTTTGTTACCTTTTACTGACATCTAAAAATTATACCGCATTCAATAAGGACTTTGAAACCTGACTCACACATTCTATCTTCAACCTGAATTCCAATCTTCAACAGCACACTCATGCTTCTTTAAATTCTACTGTGCCTTCCATCTCATTCCTATCTCCTTGCTTCTAGGTCCACATCTTACTTTGTCTTCACCTAGAATTTATCAGCCTTAGAAATCTTCAACTCCAGTTTCCCACCTTTGTATGTGACCTCCTTCCAGAATATCACACTCTCACTTAATGTTTTGCTTATTCTATCATATGACTCAAATCTCTGTCCCATAGACCTTCTGTTTCATTAACTGGCAACCTTATCTTGACCTGTCAGACCAGAGAACAGTCATGGATCATTGAAGTGATCATTTCACTGCTTCAGCTTATCTGAGGAAAGCATGGGGATGAGTCTTCACCTCCAAGTGGGCCAGCTCAACTACTGTGGACAGAACCTACACATTCAGCTCCCATCACATCTACAATGCTTCCACACAGCTAAGCTCACGATAACTTTAATAACCTGGTTATTTCTTCGTCAAAAGACAGAGGGCATAATTGCAAAAATCAGCTCTTTCTTTTGAGGTCAGGACCAAGGCTAAGATATATCTTACTGTCTAAGGAGCCGCAGGACCTGCATTGTTTCTTACAAGGTCAAGGTTTTCTGCCATCACAATCAGACTTCAGTTCTCTCTTGCATAATTTTTGCAGATCAGTTATGACTTGTTTGTCTGCTGTCATGTTGTTTAGATGTGGAGCCACCTGTCATAGACCGGTGCAGGTCCCCACCTCCAGTCCAGGTCCCAGAGAAGGAGTATCCCGCCAGCTGGGACGAGCCTCAGTTCTCGGACAACTCAGGTGAGAATACAAGGTTTTTGTTGTCAGCGTGGTAATACTGAGTTATGTTTTATTTTTAAAAAGCTTCCCTGAAAGATAAAAGAAATAAGCAAATAATAGCTGTCAAAGTTAAATGAATGGTCGTATAAGGTAATATGTCAATGCTTGTATAATTAAACATTTAACAGTATTACTCTTACTTACCCCTGGGGTTCCTCCTGTGGTCAATGGACATTTATTAAACCTATGTTAAATGTTGTACTTTAATGTATTCTAATGAATTTGTAGATATCTAAACTCAAATGTTTTGAAAGTATAAATTATGCATTACCTCATATCTCCAGTCCAGTTTAATATATTCATCCTTAGTCCTTAAACACTAGCTAAATTATAAAAGAGTGTACATAGGAAAGTAGAAAAAATGAGCAAATGCAATTGAAGTTTACCTTAAAACTTTCCCTGCAACCCAGAAAATAGCAACAAAAATGCAAAATAGATTTCTTAAGTTTCTAATGTTCCAACTGACATATTCAAATAAAAACAATTAGTTTAGCAGAAATGACTTAATTTAATAAGGTCTGAGCCTACCATTTCTGTGTGGTGGCAAAAATGTTAAATCTTGCATTTTCTACTACCAGGTAAATCAACATAAATGGAATGCTCAGAGGATTTGCATTAACACAAAATAAGACTTCAAATCAAAAACTTATAAAGTGACTGAAGGCTGATATAATTTAAAAATTGTATCCTTTCTAGGAGCTGTCTTGGTCATCACAAGAAGTCATACACCAGGAGACCTTTTTCCTCATGGAGAGACCATCGTGAAGTATACAGCCACAGATCCCTCAGGCAATAACAGAACATGTGACATCCACATTGTCATAAAAGGTATTCTCTTCATGAGACCCCAAGAATCTAGCAGATATTTCATGCATACAACCACTACAATTCTCAACTTTGTGAAAGAAGATAGGCTATGAGCATTAGATTTTTAAAGTTAGAATGCAGTACTGACAGATTTTATGTTTCCGACTGTCATTCTTTAACATCATGATAGATGGAAATATTTTCTTATAGGTAGTGTATATGTACCATTTCATTAATATTTTCTGTAAAGTTATCAAGCATTACCAAGGATCCAATTTTGAATGCTTGAAGAGATAGATTCTGACAATGTCTTGATGTATAATGTTATTCAGTTTTCATTTTTGTAAAGGAATTCCAAAATAATAACCCCAAATCATAAAAATCTTTTAGTTTTTATAAAATATGCAAAACCCTTAATTACACAAAGGCACAACTTTCATTGTGTGCTCATGGGAGAACCAAAATGCAGACACTGCTACTCTTCCACACCAAGGACTTCTGGTGGAAGTTTCCCTAGAAATAGTGATAGGCAGGAGGAGTTCAAAATTTCGGCTTAAAATACTGGAATTTAATTTATACTTCTTGTAGTACTGCAGACAAATAACACAGTGTTATTTCAACACAGGTTCTCCCTGTGAGGTTCCCTTCACACCGACAAATGGGGACTTTATATGTACCCAAGACAGTACTGGAGTTAACTGTACATTAAGTTGCCTGGAGGGCTACGATTTCACAGAAGGGTCTATGGAGAAGTATTACTGTGCTTATGAAGATGGTGTCTGGAAACCACCATATTCCACTGAATGGCCAGACTGTGCTAGTAAGTTTTAATTTTATCCTGGGTCCCTTTAATGTATCTGAGTGTGTTTGGGTATGTACTTGTGTATTCTTATGTGTTAAAGAGGAAGCTTCCCTTACAATAGGAATTAATGGAAATGAGTAAGTGATTTATGTGTAACTAATTTGCTTTTCCTTGGATTTAAAGTCTTGATACAAATTGGACTGCAATGGGAAAACAGAATCATTTGGTTCTCTTGTTATTTACCAGAAATAACTGAAGAGATTTGTCAGCATGTAGTTCTTGACCTGTAAACATGAACTTGACGTCTTATAGTTCAGAGCATAGCTTAATTTAACTTCATATCCTATATAAGTAGTAGAATAAAATAGATCAGTTGTATTCTTTTTTAAGTTTTAGATAGATTTTAAATGATATGACAACATAATCTTAAATATATTTGTCAATAAATTTTTAACCCAATATCTTTGGGTTAAAAGTCTAGTGTAAATATTCTCTAGAGTGAATCTTTGCTCTCTAACCATAAATAGAGTTTAAATACTAATGTGATGTTTTCAAAAAATAAAGCCTGCTTACATGAGCTAATTTTTTCCAAATTAGAGAAGTAAACAGAAGCAACATCACTTACTTTCATAATTTAGACCAGAGGATGGGTGTTAGGAGGTGTGGCCGTTGAATATTTTGAAACAACTTGTTAAATCTAGCAATGCAAGCTTTTGATCAAAGAAGAAATTTGTCTCTGCAGAAACTATACCTTCAAGGAATACAATTGTACATAATATTTAGGCATTTTTCAGTAGCTGTTGATTTAACATATATATGTGTGTGTGTTACATATGTATATATACACATATCTATATGCATGTGTGTTATATGTACATATAATATAAATGTGTGATATAGATTTTATATGGAATTATATAAAGTAAAATAACTTTGATCTAGCCAGGATCAGAAGATCTCTTATTCCATCAAATACTCACTGTTCCATCTGACTGGAAGGTAAAGAATAATATATTAAAAGCAAACTCATCCCTAAGTAACTGTCTACAGTACTGCTTGGTTTGTAGTTTATTGTGATCAAGTAATGTCTTAGAAATCTTAAGTGTCATCTCTTGATTTTCGAACAACCTCACAAATCATGTTAGAGTTAAAATTTTAGGTTTGATTGCTCTATAAAAGTTAAATTGTTTTGAAAACACTAATCAACTGAAGCTATTCTGCCAACATTTTCCAGTAAAACGTTTTGCAAACCACGGGTTCAAGTCGTTTGAAATGTTGTACAAAGCCACTCGCTGTGATGACATGGATCTGTTGAAAAAGTTTTCCGAAGCATTTGAAACTACTCTGGGGAAAATGGTATGTCACTCGTGGTCCTTTGCTGTATTTCACATTTTAAAGGTCATCACAGCCTCTGTGCATCCCTTGCAACTGACATTCCTACTCCTCATTATTTCCCTCTTCTTTTTTGTGATCCTAACTTGTGCCTAATATTTAGAACTAT
>RJWT010048686.1:0-11115 GCA_004365215.1 Cuniculus paca
TTTATACTCTTGTTTTGGCATTTCATGATTTTTTTAATATAATGAAAGCCTCAAAAAATGCAAGTGCCCTGGGCTTCTCACAAATTGAGATATTTCTAAGCACAAAAATACTTTCTTTTCCCTCTGGAGTCTGCTTTAGACTGAAGATTCCTCAACCGTTTGCTCTCTATCCTCCCTTTCCACTCCCCAAACAGCACTTTGAGTTTTGAGCTCCCTGTGGATTCTCTCTCAAACAGCCCTACCCTGTGGCCTCCCAAGCCTGAAGCCCTTTGCTCCCTCACCCTTCACGTGCTTCCAGGTATGTTTCCACTGTGGGCTCTGTTTCATGTGCCTCCTCCACGCATCGCAAAGAATTTCATCTCCAGGGTGTGTGGAGCTCTGTGTAGGGGCGCTGATGGGGTTTCATGCATAATTAATGACAATTCAGCTACACATGTTTTCTATTAGCAATTCAGACTCTTTTAGGACTTTTTAAAACATACTTTGCAATTCACCAAAATTCTGGGAGGCATTTCAATAGGAAAAATCCATAAAAGCACAGAATGTCTGAGGCTTCTGGAAGGAGGCTTTAATGAAGAATTTCTCCCTGGAGAAGCATTTCCTGAAATGGTTTTTGCTCTGTACCACAAGTTTCTTCAGATGAGTACAAGACTAAATCGCAGGTCTCTTTAGAAAACAATGTCAGTGGAATACATTTTAAAAAATGGTCCCAGGTTACCATAACAACCAAGGTTTCAACATCATGTTGACTAACTGCAAAGTGATATGATCAGGAAGACCAGAGCAGAGAACAAAAGTATCAGGTTGCTATAGCAACTGGATATACAAAAAGTAGAGTTATTTCAATAGGAATGTTTTCAGTCAAAAGGTAAATATAAAGAATTCTTCTTGGGTGAATGATTCCCAAGGAAATTTTAACATTAGCTAAGAGTTAGCCTATCATTTTGTTTGGTTGCCAGCACTCTAAGATAGAAGATGTATCTGTTAGCTATTACTGTATAACATATACTCCCACATCTTAGTGACTTTAAAAAATAGTCCCTTTTTTTTTCTTATAGTTTGATGGGTGGGGTGAGCTCAGGTTACACATCTGGTATATGATCATCTGATTTTAGGTGGGCTTGCTCAGGAGTCTGCAGCTGATTTACTAGTGGACTAGGGGACCAGCTGATCTAGAGAGGCTTTAACTGAGATTACTTGGCTTTGTTGCATGTGGCCCTGAATCCCCTGGTAGACTATCTTAGGTTTTCCATCATGGTGAAACATGTTTCCAAAAGAAAGTCAAATCTCAGAAAACCTCTTGAACCCTAGGCTTGGAGTTAGCAAGCTTTTACTTCTACTACATTCTGTTAGGTTATAGCAAGGCAAAAGGTTAGCCCAGGTTTGGGCTAACAAGTAGATGCCATTTCTTGATGAAAGAGGCTGTAACACTGTGTTTCAAAGAGTGTGGATCCAGGCAGAAGTGCACAACTAGAGTCATTTTTGCAAATGATTTTTCAATATTTCAATATTTGTATATAATATCTCCTTAGAGTCACACACAAAAATTGAACATGCAGAAGTCAAACAAATGCATCTAAATAGTAAAAAGTATTTGGCTTCCAGAGAGTAACATAATATCATAAAATGCCTAATTATAGCTTAAGCATTAGACGTCATTTGTGAGGATGTATTTTTTAGCATTTTTTTTACTTGTTCTTTCATTTTCTCCTTTTCCTTCAAAGCTGAAGAGTGTCAAGTGACCACTTGAGCCCCAAAAGGCATATAATTGAGACTTGAGATGAGATTGCCTGAAATGTTCACTCATAAGTTGATGGAGAGGAGAATGTCAGTGAGGTGATTACAAGTATGGGCTTGGAAGTCACATGGTCTGAGTTCAAATTTTCTTTCAAACTCTGCCTAATTACATGAAGTAGTTACATAAGACCCTTGATCTATATGATTCCCAGTACGGTCATATGTAAAGTGATGACAGAACATTCATCTAGTTTATTGATCCTAGGATATACTTATAACATCGATATCACTGAAGTTGGGGTCTACTACACAACTGATGTCATATCAATGTCCTACATTTATGGCACATTAAATTTAATGAATATGGCACTTCTTTTCTCAGAGGGCAAAACTCATTTTTGGGGACAGATGAGAACAGTGTCTGTGCCTGGTAAGTGCTCATTAATGTGAAAAATAGGAAGAAGGGGAGAAGTATGCTTCTGGCATACAAGCTAGTGGGTTAGAGAAGTATATATGCGAAGTGTGTACATTCAAGTGGTCCGTGGATGACAGTAAAGAACAATCATGTCTCTTCCTGAGTGACGTTTTAAGCAAAGAAAACTGAATTTCCCTGATTACTGGTTGGTGCCTGCAACAATTTTTATTGATTGTATTTTACTGATTGTGTGGTTGTGAGAGGGCAACTCCAAGTGCCCATTTTACTGAAGATGAAACAGAATCATGATGTGTGGTATGTGTGAATGTGTGTGCATGTGTGTGTATGTGTATATAGTGCTAGGTTACAAAGTCAATTAATGCCAGAGAAAAGTTGTGCCCAGATACATATTTTTTTACTACAAATCATGTTCAGCCGATTCTCTTCGGGTCATTGACATACAGAGGGAAACGATGAATAGCTGTTGTTTCAGTGCTCAGAATAATGTGTTAAATAGTACAGTGTTGTAGCTACACAATGATGGTACAGAACTTCTCTCTAGGATGAATTTAGAGACAGCAATTTTGTTGGAAGTGGGGTTAGGGACTTTGCAAATAATTTTTTTGTGCAGAAAGCATAGTTTCTTTTTATCTAGATTTCATGTGTTTGTGGAAGCTTGGAAATGTCTTTAATAGAGATGAAAAACAAGTCACCCCTCTTGGCACTCAGTGTTATTTATAAAATGCTGCTTCACCTTCTCTGCCTCTCAAATTCATGTGCTTACGTAGGTCTTCCTGCATGATCAGACTCCTAAAAGTCCCTCATATGTTTTTCTTTTCATTGCAATTATTAACGTGTCTTAATTGTACAAATTAATAATATCAGCATGACACTTCCACACATTCATATGTTGTGCATTGATCTATGTCAGTATCATTCTTTCTTGGCATAGATCCTGCTCCTGATTATTTACTACAATTTGCTGATGCCTATGCCATCCCACAGAAATTCATCCTCTACATAGACATAACATATGCCCCTGAGTGTCTCATACTGCAAGGAGACCTCCTTCTTTTGGTCACAGAAAACCTTCATAGTGAGATCATCTTTCTAAGTGAGAAGAAATCATTTGAAATTTTGCAGGGCTGTTTAGGCAAGAGGAATTCAGCATGCTACCTGCACTTCTTCAGGAGCACACTGTCTTTCTGTAATTAACCTTTCCTGTGTTGCAACACTACATCAGATACTGGTGAGTCTCATTTACCTAAGCCACAGATGCCTGGTGGGAGTCATCCAGGTTTCTTTGAAGATACTCCATGCAAATGTAGAAGGAAACAGGAACAAAAGGAGGGTAGGATTGCAAGATGAATAAATGAAAACTTTCCATCTTCTTTCATTTCTCATATAGAATGTTTCATTTTCTCATATAACAGATAATACTAAATGAAGGAGTGATTATATTCTTACTTTCAAGGGGATCCTTCATAATAATGTTTCCTATCTTTGAAAGATAGAATAACCTCTTTCCTATACCCCTTTACAAATTCTATTTCAAATTCAGGGCCAGGAACAGGAAGTCTTATATGATGGGTGTGTACTTAATAGGTAGCTCCTTCCCCTCGCATAATCCTTAGAAGGCTAGACCATCTCTGCATTTAGCCCATGTGAGGTTGTCCATGTCATGAGCAGCTCCTTCACAAAACCAGTCCCCTGCAGAGTGGGTCTGCTTTGTGACTCGTGTTTTAGGGTTTACAATGGAGGCTGCCATTCTCTATGACATCTTCATACCCATGGGATAGACAGATGGACCTCATAGGGCACCTAGGTTTTAGTTGTCACATCACCTATTTTCAGCAAGATCATCTCATCATACTTTCCAAACTTGGTAAAAATCCATTATCATATCATCAAAATGGGTAGATACAAGTCCTATTAAAGTATATGAGATGCAGACAATGGCTTTGTTGTTTGGGTTTGCTCTTTTCTAATATAGTGGGAAGCTCATGCAAGGTTTTGGTACTTGGACCTTAATTTTAATCTACCTGGACTTCTCCATCTAAGCTGTAAATAAGTCACTGGTTACTTATTTTGGTCTCTTGGAACTAAACTGGTGTATCAAGCTTAGAAGGTCAAAGTTCCATATAAACTGGCATAATTTTGTTTCCTCTACCTCTTTACCTCTTGTTTTGTGCTTTAGTCTATGCTGGCCCTGTTGCATTGTTTTTAAATCAGTCTCAAATTTGCTTTACCAGTAGACATAGTACAAATAGCCACATGCATAAGATTGTACTCCGCACTGCCATCACTGCTCCTAGGCTTTCTCTGTCCTGGCCTACAGTCTGTGGCAGACTTTTCCATAACATTTTGATGCTGAGAAGGCTGAGGAGCCTACAAGAAATTCCTATAGCTCATCAATCATATCTCAATGGTTCTGGCTATTAGCAAGTCTCTCTTTAACCTAATTCTAGGTACCCTGTGCTCTTCTTACTGGTTCTAACTCCTCCAGGTCACCCTTGGGTCTCACTGTGGCACATGAGATTCACTCTTGGCTTTGAGTATTGCCGATGTCTGCCCTGAACCTCCCCACTTCCCTTTCTATTGTCCAACCCCTAAACATCTTCCTAAACATTAAGACAGACAGACAGAAGTTTTTTCTCACTAGTGATTAAAGAGAGCACAAATTTTAAAACTGGGTTTACTTTAAAAGTCCAAATATCTATTAGCTTGTGAAAGAGTTGTGATTAGGTTACACAGGACTTCCCTTCCTGTAGCACAGCTACTGGAATGAGATGAACAATGACTGGTTTCTTTAGAAGATGTCTGTATTATTTGTTCATTATAGTGCCCACCACTGAGACATTGCAGGCCTACTCACCTGTGTACATGATGACCCAGCTTCTTATAGACTTTAGTAGGAAATCCTAAGACCTAATTTAAGGCCATCTTATCCATAAAGTGTTTCCTTGTGGTGTTTTTAGTTTTCCCTGCAGATGTAAGGGACATTAGTTGTCAGTGAAAGGATTTTAATATACAGGAACTCACCACTTACCTATAGTTCTGTGGAGTCTTAGAAGTACACATCTAGTTTCCAAACAACCTAACCTATTCCCAATCAGCTGGAGTAATTCCAGAAGACAGAAGTTGTATCACATGACCTCTAGCTGCTTTTTGAACCCAATATGGTTCTGTGACCATCTCACCTACCCAATGTCTCCTTATCATTTCTTTTGCCAAGACTGAGCATGACTCATTGGAAAATGGATTAGACAGACTGGAAAAGACAGAGGCTATAGTTTCACCAACTGAAAGGTTCAGCAAGATGTTGGAGATGATGAAGACAGTACGATCCAGCTCTAAGATACAAGAAGAAATCAAGCAAACCAGGAACTCTGGAAAGTATGGAGATATTTACAGAATAAGCTCAGCATAGTGATTGTGTCGGATGCATGGAAGGAAAGAGGATTCAGAGATTGAGGCAAATAAACATCAGTGAAGTCAGCCAGCAAGGCTGCAGACACTTAGTCAAAATTAAGGTATAACCATCCCATCCTTGGGGACAGAAGGATATGGGTAAGAATAAACCAGTCTTTCATCTGACTAACAGCACCAAAGAGGTTATGGCAGACATGTCAATTGCAAGGCGATTGAAGTTTAATGTGTGCCAAATAGTTTGACAAGATATTATTACCCCTATTCTATAGATGAGAAGACTAAGACTCAGTGGACATTAAGAAAGAAATTAGTACTGGACCTAGGAGTTAAATCCCATGTATATGACTCTAATCATCCTTTCTCTAAATGCTCTGAATTGGATATGAGAAATTTAGTTGCATTTCAATTTAGGAAACTAGCCAAGACATAAACTTAATGGTTAACAAATGGACGCATATTCTTTTAGCACTCAGTGTTCGTTAACCATTTCCTCTCATTTTTCATTCATATATTTCAGGTAAAACTCGATCAAATTCAGAAGGGAAAACACAAGATCCTTAGCCAAAATAGTCCACCTCCCTGACCATACAGTGATTTGTTTAAGGATGTGCAGGTGACCTGAACTACTCCCATCAGAGTGAATCTAAAGGGTTTCGTAAGGCAGAGAAGAAGGAGAGAAAGAGAGAGAAAAGAAGGGAAGGAGGCAGAGAGTGAAGAGGGGAGGAGAGGGACAAGAAAGGAGAGGAGAGGAGAGTAAAGTAGAGGAGAGGAGAGAGGAGGGGAGGGGAGGGGAGGAGAGGAGAAAAAGGGAGGGTTCTTTTTTCCCATGGGACCCTTATGCCCTCACATGAGAGAATTTGAGGTAAAAGCTGCTGGATACATCTTCCTATCCTTAGATCATAACTGGTCAACACAGAGATCTGAGCCTTGAGATGAAAAAAGTAAGATAAACTGAGAAATAAGGTCCTGATAGCTAAGTTTGAGTTTCTGAGTCAAGCAGTACTTAAAGCTAGAATGACTCATGCTTTTCACATCTCTAATCCAATAAATTTCCACCTACTTGCATCAGTGGGGTCAGAGTTTTTGTGACTTACAATAGGAGAGTCCTACTTGAATTCTGGACAAAGATGTAAAGGTAACAGTATGCCAGTTTCCAATGTATCTGGCCAGGATTGTTAAATCTATCCTCCTTTGGCTCACAATTGTTCCCAGATGTTGATGTATAGCCAGAAGGCCCAGTGGAGGGCATGAAGAGCTTGAAGAAAGAATAAAGACATGGAGACTTGGAAGACAGTGAAGCTGGGTGTTATTTGCAATGACCTAACACTGCGGTTGAAGACAGTACCACATGTCTCAGCAATAGGTACCTACTGGATACGAACAATTACTGTTATAGAAAGGCAGCGTTGTATCTATAGTTACACTTGGCTAATTTACTAGTGCCTCTGTGATGACAAATCATCATGGGCAAAGTTAGTCTGTGGGAATAATTTAATCAGACTTAAAAAAAAGAAGAAGAAAAAAATCTTTGACAAGTTTCCATATCAAAGATGTTCAGAAACACTGCACCACCATGGAATTGGAATGTGTGTGCATTTTTCCATGACCACACAGTCTGCCCAGGAGCCAGGAACCAAGGAGAAATAAACAGGTTTTTTAGAGGATGGGGACATGTAATAAGCATTACCCTCAAGAATCAAAGAAGACATCACTTGTCTTTCAAAACATCTTTATAAAAGATCCACCACTCATGGTAGAGTAGAAAACTCTGATGTGTGAATAACAGTGAATTCCTCCAGTCAATGAAAAGTCAAAAATAAGGGAAAGAGACTCTAACTGGACTCCCCAAGCAATCAGTAATTAATGACTAATCAGTTAATTACAAAATCCAGGCTGATCAATATGCAAGGTGGTGTCAGGAACGACCCTGTTCTCTTGGACATTTCAAGACTGAGGAGAACTAGAAACTGCTGTTTTAGTCCTCACTATGCAGTCTGGCAGAATGCTGAATGCACACCATCACACAGGCGCTCGATCAATGTATTCATGGTTATATCAGATTTCAGAGGGCAAATGTGCCACACCTTGACTACTGCGCAGCTCCATGGCTAATTGGAGAGCTGTGTTGAGAAAAAGTCCCAGTTCCTATTATGGCTGAGAATTTATAGGGTCTCCCAGCTCCCCCTACTTTTTTCTGAGTCCTGTTTTTCCCAGCAGGCTTGACCCCAACACTAATAAAAGCCTTGAACATCCCCATACACTAATAAAAGTATTTAGATTATAATACAAAACATAAAAAAACCTGGCAAAATTCAAAATTCCTTAAACCATCTTCTGATCTACATCCTCTGACCCTTTTTCTGCAGAAATGAGTAGGTACCACATCCTTTTCTCTCCCTGTCCATTGCAAATACAAGCTGCCATGCACAAGATAAAAACATAAAACAAAATTTCTTGCACACATCACCCTGGCATTTAATGCTTCTTTTAGAGATCCCAACTCACACTGGCTGAGCACCATTTGGAGGCACTCTTGTTGTGGGAATTCCCATGCCACCACTGTTGGGATAGCTCAGTCTCAAGTAAGGCAGGATAAAAGAAGTTCCATGGTAAAATTGATTAGCAATGAATGGTGTGGACAAACAAGTAAAGAACTGTGCAAATATGCAGAGTACATGAAGACTCTGTGCAAACATAGAATTAGGAACAGCAATCAAGTGAATGTCAGGGACATGGAAGCCACCAGGAAATCCTCAGAGCAAGAGGGGAAAAGGAGATCTGGTGCAGAGCTAACATGGGGTCTTGCAAGATGGAACTGTTCCAACTAATGTGTCACTGTTGGTTATCGTGGTACTCACAATCCAAGACTCAAGTAAAATTAGGCACTTTGTTTAATGAAAGAAGTAATGAATGGCTGGGGATTTAGCTCAGAGGCCTAAGCACCTGCTTGGGAAGCGCAAGGTTGTGAGTTCGATCCCTGGTGCTGCAAAAAAAAAAAAAAAAAAAAAAAAGAATTAATGAATGACTTGGTTCATGAACCAACTTGCAGTCTTCTGCCTATTTTTCCAGTACTGGTACCTAAAGGTCCTCTCCTTTTTATTTTTATTCACTGCTAGCAGTAAAAGGAAATTACCTTAATAAAAACATTTCTTCTGCTATCCTGTAAGCAAACCACACCTTACACCCTGTACTTGATATTCAGAAAAGAGGGGGAAGGAGGAAGAAGGGGAGAGAGTAAAGGAGAGGAGGATGGAAGGGGAAGGAAAGAAGAAAGACAAGAAGCAGTACAAACACCCCAGTGCTTGCCAGCCTGAGTCCTGGGCCCAGTCTTTTGAACCAGGCCTCTCTCTGTGCTCACCTCACCTAAGAACACACTCCAGAATTCTGGTCATCTTTCACTCTCTGAACTCAAGTCTTAAGGTCACTTCTTTGGGTTTTCCTGCTTGATCCTGACTTGAGCTCATACTCAGAAATGTCTGATCCCCAGGCCCTCCCACCTCTGCCCAGGTCTTCAAGACCAGAAATTCTTTGCCTCAGATCTGAACAGGAACAATGAGCAAGGCTAAGCAAATGATGCTTCCTGGATACCTACATATTTGATCTGACTTAGGACACCAAGACTTACTTCCTCTGTTCTGCTTCTACAGACTCACTCCACTTCCCTTTCTAGGCCTCAGTTTCCCCATCTGCACCAGCAGAGATTGATCCAGTTTCTGTGAGGATGGTTACAGAGCCAGGCACCAGAATTATTTTCTTTCATGTGGAATAAAGCAGAAGCAGATGACATAAGGGAACTGATTTCTAGTCTTCTTGCACAGACTGGCTTCTGCCAGAGGAATGAGAGGGTAAAACAGAAAAGCAGCAATTCTTCAGCGCTACTGTGAGGCCCAGGCATGATGGACAGGAAAGAATCCCATAATTACAAAGCAGGAGAGAGCACCATCCATTAAGACCTTTTAGCCACAGCCGCCATGGAGCTGTCCACCTCCTGCAGTGCCCATGAGCGATGTCACCTCCTGCTTTTCAGGGCCTAGGAGCCCTCTCATTCTGACTTCTTTAGCTCATTCATGTTGCTGCCCTGCCCCAAAGCCCACATTTAAGCTGACCAAAAAGCCTGCAGGAAGCAATGCAATCTAAAAATATTACCATCACTTAGGACCTGATTTCTTTTTCTCCTTCAACAAATGGAAAATCTCCAGCGGTTGTACTGAGTTGGTACCCAGACAACAATCACATAGCATGCACTTGTACAGCCCCTTTTTCCCCAAAAGAGGGGACAGCAGGCTTCAGAGAACTTTTAGTGACTCCACAGATGCCACACATCTACAATTACACAGCTCAGAGAGCATCTGTAATTCAAAGCTCCAATGGGGCCATTTTCTCTGCAACAACTTGTATAACCTCTGACTTTGGTTGCTTTATGATGACTCCATCAGGACCTGCTTAAATGTACCTTTCTTAGGGAGGACATCTTAAATTGCCATCAGATTATATGTTGATGTGCTTTCATATTTTCTAGACAGAACTATGGCTATCTTGCTCCCCACTGTGAGTGCCTCCTTTTAACTCCTCTAATGCACTACTCAATGAGATGCAGGATGGGCCTGGTCCAGGCCTCTGCCTCTCTCTTCATCACAGGAAGAGAAGCAGGCACACAAAACTCTACTTGTGTGACACCGAACAAATCACTCAAACTCCCTGAGTCTTTGTTTTCCTACCCATCAAATGGGAACAATACCAGCATCATAAGGTCACTGTGAAGAATAAATATGACAATCTAAAGTGAACTAGTCAAAAAGTATGCCTGGTGCTACATATAAATATGGGTATATTTTATAATACTAACAATGATACCAATGTTGCACTTGTCCTCTCTGTGATATTTACTTGACAGAGAATGGGCAGTATAGGTTGACCTGTGTCACCAAGAAAAAGCCATCAATCAGTCAGTCAATCAATCAATCAATCAATCAATGTCTATGTGTTGTGATTCATTACTGGGGGAAGCATGGTGATGTTCTTTGAGGAGGCTGGGAGGGGACAGTGGCAGAGAGGAGCTCCATTCAACAGGTGCTGACAGCACTACACAGTAAATGTGTGTGGTAAACATCAACCAGAAACATCTGCATGCTAGAGAGCTCTGCTTTGTGTGCCTGAGATAACTGCTGAGCTTCCCTGTGCCCTCTGCTCCTGAAAAGTGTTCATAGAACCCAGCGTCACACTCCTTGTCCTCAGTTAAAGGATTTTCAAGAGCTTCTAAACTCTCTTGGGGTCTTTTTCACCAAACTAATGACTTGTGCTACCCCACGCTTCTTATCATTCTTACCATTCCATTTCATTTTGATGGAGATAGCTAATCTTCTGGCATGATCCTTTCCTCACCACTAGTCCTCAAAAATTTCCACATGGCTTAGTGGTCACTGGTTCTGATGTTGGGCCACTTGACTTTTCAGGTCTCTTGATAGAAATGGATGAGGATTCATGAAAGACTGGCATTTATCCCTTATATTTGTAGGCATGCTGAGTCAGTT
>RJWT010048687.1:0-11111 GCA_004365215.1 Cuniculus paca
TTGTACCACCCTGTGTAGATTTAATCAATGACTTATTCATCATAGTGGCAAGCAGTACAAAGTTAGTTTACATCAAGGAGTTTATTTCATAGCACAATGAGTGTAGCAAATGGTTGATGACCATGTGATTCACCAATCTGAACACATGCACAGGGTTATCCACAGCTCTTAGATTACATTGAAAGGATGCATAAAGAAAAAGAAATATTCAACATAGTGGTTAGTAATAAATATGTTTAAAATATACAGTGATTGCAGCTAAGGAGTTCATTTCTACACCCTTGAGGAAGACTTGAAGTTTACAGCTCAGATACAAACAGGTAAATAGTTGGTTGCTGTACTTTAATGTTTAGCATGTGCTGTTGTGTGCTTAGGTTTAAAATTCGGATTGCAAGACAGAACCAAAATGAGGGCTAAAACAGTTGCAACCATATTTTTGTGGGAATAGGGACATTTTCTTATTATATCCTTAGTATGATTTGGTAGCTTTCTTTGTAAAAAAATCACTTTGCTGCAATGTGCAATGCCATATAATAAATAAACCATCTTGGAATCAAATTTTGAATCCTTTAATCAAGGAAAATATAAGACTATATTAAATAAAGAAATTTGATATATATCTCAAATTTTTGTTAGTTCTTCACAATTGGTAGATAATAAAAATATTGAAGGTTATAAAGGTAGCTCGATGACAGAACAGGTGGCTAAGAGTGTTACATTTTTATTCTATCATTTTGTTGAAATTTTTTTCAGATTACAAAAAACAGGGACTACCTGTCATATCTTTTTGCTTTTTGGACTTTTACATGAAATTTTATTATTATTCTTATTTTAATTCAATTTAAATCCATTGAATGTATGATTAAAAAATAAAGAGAATATTATGTATTTCAGACTTTGAAGAAAATTTTCCTTTTTATCAGAATAGGTAATTGAGCCATGAACGTCAGGTAAGAGAGAAAAGGACTCTACCTCAAAAATACATCTAGTCCACTAACAACACTTTAAAGTACAAAATGTATACAGTTAGTTTTTAATAATGTAATTTTGTAAGTAAATGAATCTAAAAATTGGCCTACATTGATATTTTTAGAATATTATTATCTTTTATCTACTGCATTCAGTGTTTTGGTTTTGAGAATGAGCCTTCATGGAGATACATCTCAAATTTTACACAATTTTTAAAAATAATTTAAAATCAACTTAGTCCTTGAGAATGAGATTAAAAATAGCAGTATTCAAAATTTACTTAAAACTTTTTGAATGAAAACCACCTTGAGGCAACAGTAGCCAATTCGGGTATTGATTTTATTTTATCTCTATTCATTTTTTTTTAACACACAAGTTAGTATTTTGATGGAAAGTCAGCATCAGTCAAAAATAGCAATGAAGTTGCCTTTTGACAAAAGGTGAGGAGAGTTTTGAGAAGAGTGTCAAGGTATAAAATATATCTTCTTAATGGGAATTGGCAAAATATTCAAGAGCAATCCATTAAAATATGATCCATCAGAATGCAATTATGAGTTTGTTAAACAAGTATTCAGTTATTCTTTATATTATTAAACTATTCACAGAAGTAATCGCAGAAAATTTCCCGAATATGTGGAAATAATCAGGTATACAGATAAGTGAGGCATATAGAATGCTAATTAGTCATAACCAAAATAAATTTACACCCAGACATATAATAGTTAAGGTTATTTTTTAATCATACATTTCAGCATAAAAACAGAATACTAAAAATTATTAGAGAAAAGGCAAAACTCACCTATCAAGGAAAGCCCATTAGACTCACAGCAGACTTTTCAACACAAACCCTCAAGTTAAGATAAACTTGAAGTGAAATATTTCAAGCCCTGAAAGAAACCAACCTTCAACCCAGATTGATGTACCCTCCAAAACTTTCAAAATAGATGGAGAAATAAGATACTTCCATTACAAAGAACAACTAAAGAAATTCATGTCTACCAAACCAACCCTAGAAGAAATACTGAAAGACATACTAGAGAGAGACAAAAATGACTACAATTCCCAGAACAACAACAGAAAGAAACCACCAGGCAGGGCAAACAATTAAACACGGGGAGAAAGCAGAAAACCAACAACAGGAAAATAACATGACAAAGTTAAGCCAGTATATATGAGTTATATCCATCAATGTAAATGGCCTCAATGCACCAATTAAAAGAAATAGGTTGATAGAATGGATCAAGAAACAGGATCCAATAAAGTGCTGTATACAGGAAACACATCTGACTCAAAATGAAACTCATAGACCTAAAAGTCAAAGGATGGAAAACAATATTGCATGTGACAGGAACCCCCCAAAAAGTAGGGGTAGCTATTCTGTTTGCAGACAATGTGAACTTCAAACCAAAAACGATCTAAAGAGATAAAGAAGGTCTCTTTGTACTTGTTAGGGGACAAATTCAAGAGGAAGAGTTAACAATCATAAATATATGTGCACCAAATCCAGGAGCACCAAACTATGTAAGACAGCAATTGTAACAGGGGACCTTAATACTCCATTGTCACAAAGAGATAGATCACCTAGACAAAAAGTTGACAAAGAAATAACAGATTTGAATCAAAACTATGAAAAAATGGAACTAGTAGACATTCACAGAGTGTTCCACCCAACAACATCAGAATACACATTGTTCTCAGCTGCACGTGGGGCATTCTCTAAAATAGACCATATATTAGCCCATAGAACTTGCTTAAGTAAATGCAAAGGGAATGAAATTATCCTATGCATATTGTCTGACCATTGGGCATTGAAACTGGAAATTAATGGCAAAAAACCCTGCAAAACCTACATAAACACATGGAAATTAAATAACAACCTTAAACAACCAATGGGTGAGAGATGAAATTAAAGAAGAAATTAGACAATACTTATAATTCAATGAAAATGCAGATACAACATACCAAAACTTGTGGGATGCAATGAAAGTGGTGCTAAGAGGGAAATACATAGCAGTGAATTGTCACATCAGAAAAACAGAATAAGCACAAATAAACAAATGCTACACCTCGAGGTTCTAGAAAAAGAAGAGCAAGTCAAGCCCAAAGCTCATAGAACAGAGGAAATTATAAAGAGCAGAGCAGAAATTAATGTAATTGAGACTAAGAAAGCAATAAAAAGAATTAATGAATCAAAGAGTTGGTTCTTTGAAAGAGTAAATAAAATTGATAAACCTCTAGCCAACCTTATCAAGAAAAAGAAAGAAAAAAAACTTAAATTCATGCAATAAGGAATGAAAAGTGTAAAGTTACTACAGATCCCATGGAAATCAGGAGATCATGAGTACCTACTTTGAAAATCCTTACTCACAGAGGGTGGAAAACACAGAGGAAATGGAAAAATTTCTAGAAATGTATGAACTGCCAAAGCTGAACCAAGAAGATATAACAACTTTGCATAACCCTGTATCAGCTACTGCAATTGAAAATGTGATTAAAAACTTACCTACAAAGAAAAGTCGAGGTCCTGATGGATTCACAGCTGAATTTTACCAGAAATTTAGAGAAGATTTAACACCAATACTCCTCAAACTCTTCAATGAAATTGAAAGGGAAGCAATTTTCTTTAACTTATTCCTGGAGGCAAGTATTACTCTGATACCAAAACCAGAGAAAGACCCAACTAAAAAGAATAACTATAGGTCAATCTCCCTAATGAACATCGATGCAAAGATTCTCAATAAAATACTGGCAAATAGATTGCAGCACATCATCAAGAAGATTATACATCATGACCAAGTGGGATTTATCCCAGGAATGCAGGGATGGTTTAACATACGTAAATCAATAAATGTAATACACCACATCAACAGAACCAAAGATAAGAATCACATGATCATCTTAATAGATGCAGAAAAAGCTTTTGATAAAGTTCAACACTCATTCATGATAAAAATCCTACAGAAACTCAGAGTAGAGGGCATTTACCTCAACCTCATAAAAGCCATCTATGACAAACCAACAGCCAACCCCATATTAAATGGACAAAAACTGAAAGCATGCACTCTAAAAATGAGAACAAGACAAGGATATCCATTATCAATCCTCCTATTCAATATAGTTCTAGAAACATTAGCCAGAGCAATAAGACAAATCAGGCAAATAAAAGGAATAAGGATAGGAAATGAAGAAGTTCAATTATCACTATTTGCAGATGACATGATACTCTGCATAGGAAACCCCAAAAACTCCATCAAAAGACAACTAGAGTTAATAAGCAAATTCAGCAGTGTAGCTGGATACAAAGTCAATACTCAAAAATCAATAGTATTCCTGTAAACAAACAACAAACTCACTGAGAGAGAAATCATGGAAATAGCACCTATCATAATAGCATCCAAAAAAATGAAATACTTAGGAATCAACCTAACAAAGGATGTAAAGGACCTATGCATTGAAAACTATAGTACTTTAAAAAAGGATATTAAAGTGGATATCAGAAAATGGAAAGATATCCCTTGCTCTTGGGTAGGAAGAACCAACATTGTGAAAATGGCCATACTTCCAAAACTGTTACACAGATTTAATGCAATCCCAATTAAAATACCATTAATATGTCTTACAGCTCTAGAGAAAACATTCCTAAAATTCATTTAGAAACAGAAAAGACCTAGAATAGCAAAGGCAATCCTGGGAAACAAAAGTAAGGCAGGAGGCATCTCAATCCCTGACTTGAAGTTATACTACAAAGCAACAGTGATAAAAATCAGCATGGTACTGGCAATAAAACAGACCTGAGGATCAATGGAACAGATTACAAGACACAAACACAACTACAAAGACACTCAGCCACCTTATATTTGACAAAGGGGCTAAGCATGTTCCCTGGAAGAAAGATGGCCTCTTTAATAAATGGTGCTGGAAAAACTGGCTTTCCACATGCCAAAGACTGAAAATAGATCCATGTCTATCACCATGCACTAAAATAAAGTCAAAATGAATCAAAGATCTAAATATTAAAACAGAAACACTAAATGTCCTGGAGGATAAGGTAGGCAGAAATCTTGAAGATATAGAGGTAGGCAAAGAGTTCATGAACAAAATGCAAACTGCATGGGAAGTTTTTCAAGGAATCAACAACTGGGACCTCGTCTTATTGGAAAGTTTTTGCACTTCAAAAGAAATCACCAACAGAGTGAAAAGAAAACCCACTAAATGGGAAAGAATTTTAGCCAGCTGTCCCTAAGATAACGGACTTCTATTGAGGACATATAAAGAATTGAAAAACCTCAGGCCTCTCAAATTCAAAGACCCAATCCAAAAGTGACCATCTGAGATGAACACACACTTCTCAGATGAAGAAATACAAATGGCAAATAAATACATGAAGAAATGTTCAGTGGCACTGGTCATTCAAGAAATGCAGATTAAAACAGCATTGAGGTTCCATCTCACTTCAGAAAGAATGGCAGCCATCAAGAAATCAACGGATAACAAATGTTGGCAGGGCTGTGGGGAAAAAGGAGCCCTTCTCCACTTTTGGTGAGAATGTGAACTGGTACAACCACTATGGAAATCAGCATGGAGGTTCCTCAAAAAACTAGAATTGGAGGTTCCATCCAACCCAGCTATTCCCCTTCTGGATATCTTCCCAAAAGAATTAAAATAATCATGCCACAGTGATATATGTGCACTCATGTTTATATTTCCTGTTTTTAAAGAGTAATTAATACTCCATTTTGGAAATACCGTACACCAGTTTTTCTTCATAAGAAAAAACATAAGCATTTTAGTTGATTCCATATTTTGGCTATTGTGGATAATGCAATGAAAATCAGAATGTAGATATTACTTTCATGTGCTGATTTGAAATGTTTTGGATATTTACCCAGATATTTCTCTATTGTATTATTCTATTTTGTGTTGTTGAGGAATCTTCATACTACTCATATTGTTCCTCTGACAGGGTTTGAGGGTTCCATTTTTTCCATCCTCACAAATACTTGAAATCTGTACTCTTATTGAAAGTAGCCATTCTTTTTGGAGTGAACTGATACCTTGATTGTATTTTAATTTGCATTTCACTGAAAATTAATGATAGTGGGCAATTTTTTTCTCAAAAATTTTGGCCACTTGTATGTTTTTCTTTTGACAAATGTCTATTCAAATTCTTCAACAAGTTTTATTTTCTGTATGGAGTTAAGGATCAAACTCAGTGTCTTGCTGTTGTTACAAAAGTACTCGGCCACTGAGCTACAATACATACATCCTTAGCCTCCTTCATTAATTTTTAAATATCTTTATGTATTTGGGAAATGAACACCTATTAGAATGCAGAGTTTGTAAATACTCTGGATATTACATTAAAAATCTATTAGAACTAATGAATTCAACAAAGTTTTAGAGTACAATACAAAAATAAAAAAATGTCATTTCTACATACTATCTAGAAACCGTTCACAAAACTAATTATGAAAGTGTCATTTAAAACAGCATTAAATATGAGTAATGCAGCCAAAAGATGGAAGGTCTGCAAGCATTGTATAATTAAAACAGGTATCAACACACCATGTTACTCCATTAGTATGAAAACTTCTCATTTTTTTCTTTGTTGAATTTTGATTAACACATATTAATGTAATGTTTTAGTAAGTTTCAGTGTGGCCTCTCCATTCATGCTTCTAGCTTGCACTGTCAAAATACAATTTCCATTTATCCACTCTACATATCTTTCTATATTTCTGTTAATCACTATTCTATTTTCAGATCAAATTTTTACTTTCCACATATGAGAGAAAACAGGTAGTACTTGCCTTCCTATGTCTGATAAAGAAAATATAATTCAGAACTTTAAAAATTCAGTATCATTTAACCTTGGGCTGATTTATATGAAGTTCCCTTTTTTCTTATTCTAATTTATAGAGTATACAATAGTTGATATCAATCATAATGAAGATTTCCCATAGATATTGAAAGTAAATCATTTCCATGATGATAATTCTGTTCTAAACATGTGCTAGGTAC
This sequence comes from Cuniculus paca, assembly GCA_004365215.1. Classification (NCBI taxonomy): domain Eukaryota; kingdom Metazoa; phylum Chordata; class Mammalia; order Rodentia; family Cuniculidae; genus Cuniculus; species Cuniculus paca. Next base: position 6,991 of record RJWT010048687.1, read on the forward strand.
TGTCACCCAAGGGATCTCCTACGATGGTGAATATAAGACAGACAGAGGGACAGGAATCTATATACACTGTCTCCACAAACAATGGATATTATTCCAAGCACATATGAGAAGACTAAAAGATAATCACATGTAAGTGAAAAAATTGTGCTTAGTAAGTTATATCTTCTCTATTATTTTCTTTACAAGCATCCTTAAAATATTTCTGTTTTATGGAGACCTATTATGCTTGTACTTGAGAATGGCTTCTTTAGCTTCCAATATTTTTTAGTACACAATTCATATTGTATTTCTTTATCCTATTTTTATTCCTACTGGAATTTTTGTGGTCTTGCTAAGAACAGTGCACACACCACCATGATTTATAGAAATAAAAAGGACTGCATAGGGAGATCAGTTTTTTGATGGCTACTCAATGTGACCATCTTGCAAACTAGGTTTGTTGAAATGGTGCCTCCTGATTTAGGGAGAATTGTTTGCTGTATCAGAGATAAGCATGATAAGATGATTTTAAGAAAAGAAATAGAAATTAAATGTTTTTATATCAAGTAAAAAATAATATTACTACAGCAAGAAAATTGAAGCTCACAATCAAAGAAAACAGGAAATTAAGAGGAGCAAGTAGAAATAATTTGGACTTTCCCTAGCAAGTGTATATCTTAGCTATTTATTAAAAAGTCTGACTCACATTTCTCCCTATAAAATTATAAATACTGAAAGTCTCACAATTATATGATTGTCACCTTATAAAATATCTTTTGGAAGAAGTTTACACAGAAAAAATAAACTAAAATGTGTGATTTATTTTAATACTTCTATGAGAATGCAGAATTTGCTATTTTCTTTAGTTTTTCAATTTTACAAATCCCAGCGTTGGCATTACCTGTTTTGGGAGATTTTATAACAATTCTCCCTAAAACATGAGGGAGCATAGTTTGGAAGATGGTCACATTGAGTAGCAATCAAAAAATGGATCTCCCTATGCAGCCCTGGATAGCTCTGCAAGGCACAGATTGTGGTGGTGTGTACACTGTTCTTAACAAGACCACAGAAATCCCAGTAGGAAAAGAAATTAGATAGAGATAAAATATGAATTGTCTACAAAATATACTAGAGGTAAGAATTCCAAAAGTGTTTTAATAGAACACTCCCATTTTTCTTACAGATCCTCTTATAGTAGTATAAATAACTCCTCCAAGGAAGGGTAAAGTGTAGGATGAAACTAGTAAACCCTGGACATAACAAATATGTGTGACATGGTTTTGTATACTTTTATCTTAGAAGATTGCAGATTATATCTAGATGTTAATATAGAGAAAATGTAAGAAAGAGGCATTTTAAAGAAATTGATTATTGATATTTTACTTAAAGTACTATAAATATGCACAGTTAAGTAAAAAGAATGTATAAAGTAAAAAAGAATTAAGGTATTCAGATGTACCATGGAATTATTGACAATAGGCTCTAGACAATGTACTATTTTAAGATTCACCCTAATGAATAGAGATGAGAATCAAGTAATATTTATTAACATTAACTGAGTACAGAAATCAATTAAAGAGCTTTTGTACATTTTCTGATTCATCTTCAGGACATGTAAATTAGATTGAGTGTACTAGTTTTAAAAATTAGGAAATAAAAACAGAAATACATTAAGTTTAAAGTCATTTGTCAAAAAGAAATAGAGCTACATTTTAGACCAGGTCTCACTAAATCAAATCTGTGCTTATTCTATTCTACAAATTTCCTAAATATCGATCAATATTAAGAGAATAATATAATTAGCTACTAATATTACAAAATGTTCAGAATTTCAAAATCCATTTAGAAAACAGTATTATCTTTATTCGTATATTATAACATATAAGTCTATCCAATTATTATTGATCACATACTTTCTCCATGTTTTTTCTACCAAATATATAGAAGTACTTGTTCAAACATTATCCTAGAAAAATTTGCATTGATAAGAAATTAAGGTAAAAGATAAAAGCCAGATTTTTCAAATATGTCAGTGCTCAAAAATCAGGATGTTTTCTTTGAAATTGAATGGATCTACTATAGAAAATATGTTCTTTCATATGCTGAGACTACCATTGTATTTTTTTTCTCACAGTAAACGGGTGTATTACTTAGTAGTGGCTTAGGAAAAATAGTCCCTTTCCATCATTACTCTATGTCTCTATAAATATTGGAAGAAAAGAAATCAAATCAAGTTTTCATCATGATGGAATAATTTTCATTTTCAACTCCTCTCTTTGCTTCATCCATGGAGACTGCAAAGAATATAAAAAACTATCAAAAAAAGGAAAATAAAGGAAAACAAAATAGCACCAAGAAATAACCAAAAACTGATTCAATGCTGAGTACAAAAAATAAAACAAGAAAGAGAAATATATACCTTGAGAAATATTTGCAACTTACTCAGGAATCAAGGTAAGCAATATGACCATTATATTTAGAGATTAACTATTCATAATTATTGTATATTGAACTTCACCTTCACTTGGTTCTAGTAATCAAAGACATATCTTGCTTACAAGTGTGTGTTATTTATTATCTTAGAAAACAGAATGAATAGGTACAAAACATTTGTATCTCTGATGGCCAGAAGATCACACTGCTCCAAAACTTAAAGATTTCCTCAAAATAAAGTCATAAATTTCAAAGTAAATGGTTATTACTGAAAAGATTCAACAATAAGGAACTTCCATTCCGAGTTGTTGAAATCGGAATATGAGTCACAATTGCCTTGAATTTTGGTTAATCTGTTCTATGTGACTGCACTGCTATAGTCTTTGTAATCAACTTAGCATGCTAAATGAATTTCATTAGGTTTAGATTTTAACTAATGACACATTATGTATCTGGATTTACATCCAAATAATCAGGTCAAGATAATAACTCTTTTATACTACTCTGTAGATGTTCCCTCAAAGAGTGCCCCAACATATTATTATGTGTTAGAAGAATAATACAAGAACGTGACCTGGAACTTCTAATTAAAGCAGTTCAACTGAGATATGAGACAATTATTACATATAATACAGAGAAACAATATCATTTCACTGTCATATTCCTACCTATTGGGCCTAATTGTCATTAGTGGTTTATTTTACTGTAATATTGGATAGAAGGTAGTTTTTCATTGTTAGCACAGCTCTCTTTTTAGACTATACTTTGTCTCTCTTGATTTCTTGACTCTCTTCTTGTGTGAGTACTTGATCAATAATTGTTTGGATAAAAATCCCATCTCAAGCTCTGCTTCCAGACAAAGCCATTCATAGACAAAGTATATATATATATATATATATATATATATATATATATACTCTGCAACATGTCTTGTCAAGATTCCACTTGTCAATAACAGATATAGATGTTAAATTCAATGTGAGCATTAAATCTAAAAATTTACATTCCTTTTCTTGTCCCATTAACAAATCTATGATTTTCTAGGGTAATTAAAAGAACATACTGCAAAAAATGGATGGAGGAAATCAATCTGTAGTGTCAGAATTTGTGCTTCTGGGACTTTGCCACTCATGGAATATTCAGGTCTTATTCTTAGTGATATTCCTGATGTTTTATTTGATCACTTTATTTGGAAATACTGTCATCATGATTTTAATCATCACTGACCCCCATATGCATTCACCCATGTACTTCTTTTTGGCCAACTTGTCATTTATTGATATATGGCTTTCCTCTGTGACAACTCCTAAGATGATCACAGACCTTCTCAAAGAAAACAAGACCATTTCCTTTGGAGGATGCATGTGTCAGATCCTCTTTGTCCATTTCATTGTAGGGGGTGAGATGGTGCTGCTGGTGGTGATGGCCTATGACCGCTATGTGGCCATCTGCAAACCACTGCACTACAACACATTTATGAGCCTTCACAGGTGCATTGGGCTAGTGGTGACTGCATGGACAGCTGGATTTGTGCATGGCATGAGTCAAATGGTTGTGATTATGCAGCTGCCATTCTGTGGCCCCAGGGAAATAGACAGCTTCTTCTGTGATATACCACTGGTGATCAAGCTGGCCTGCGTGGATTCCTATAATTTGGACATTTTCATAAATGTTGACTGTGGGCTGATTGCTGTAACCTGCTTTATTCT
>RJWT010048688.1:0-11114 GCA_004365215.1 Cuniculus paca
TCTGATAAGTTTTGGAAACAGTGTTAATGACCACAAATAGATGAACTTTAAAAATCTGGATCAAATTGAAAGAGAAGTCAGATTTTGATCTTTTTATATGTTTAAGGTCTAAATTTATTAGTTACTTTGTATTATTAAACTTACATAGTCTTAACTCTATAAATTTAATTTTAGATTCACAAGACCATTTAATACTCTTAGAAAACCATATTATTTTAGACATAGAAACTTAACCTTTTAATTATAGCCAAAAAACAATTACTTCAGATGACCCAAAATAACACTTAAAGCTATATATGCTATCTTTGACCAAGAAAAACTCTTAAGTTATGATATGCAGAAAATAATAGACACTTCCTGTATAAAACTGTTTTTTTATATTATTTTGGTCACCTAAGAACATGGATGGAAATAAGTTACCAACTTTAAAGACATTTTTACTCTTACCAAATGGTTTACTGTTAAGTTATAATCCACAAGTATTAGAGATAATGTCATTAGTGTTTATCTATTAGCCAACTTACGTAGAACTTTTAGAGGATAATATAATATATACCAGAAAGTTAACACACAGAAATATATACATATTAGCATAAATCATATGTAAACTTTATGTTATAAAACTTTAAGGCTTTTGTTCCTGTATAGTCTGTCATGTTGGTTTTTACCTGGTAATGTTTTAAATGAGTTTAATTACTCTAAAATTCTATATAAATGGTTTTCCTACTGAAATCTTAAAAAGAACAAAAAAAGTAATAATAAAAATAAATTGTTGAGCTCAAAAAATATTTAAACAAGGCAACTGAAGCTACTTTAACTGGTTATTAACGTACATGACATAGGCAGATGTAAAAACATACAAACACACCAAATAATTATCTCTAAACCAAAGTGCACTCTTAGATATATTGGTTAAGTTAAACTACAATAATCTTTTTAGTTTTTGGGTTTGTAACTATGAACAGACTAGTCAAAACTTTTCCTATAGGTCATCAGTTAGCAGAGATCTCTTGTAAAAAGTGTCAGAAGCACACACACACACACACAAACCCTATTAAAACCTCCCCCAAAATCCTTTACACCTGTGAAAGTGAAGACTTATTAAGAGTAGATTTAGACTGATAGTTTAATCTTATTGAAATAGAACTGTTTCTGTTTAAAATTGTTAATAAACTTGTAAGGATCCCTTGGAATATTTTTTGTTTTATCAATGAACCTATTTGTACTATAAAAACCAGTTAGTTTGCCCTGTGGAGCAGCATTTTAGAAGGGAGAGAGAAGTGAAAGGAGTTAATCTCCAGTTCTGCATAAGGTTAGAAAGGCTGATGAAGTTGAACTAAAACATTTACATTCATTCTTTGAGAGTCCAAGGGTCAAATCCAAACCAGGTTTTAAAAATATGACTCAGAGATAAGTGAAGGTCAGCTTCATTCTGGAAAGGTCACAGGGAGGGAGAAAATCATCACCCCAGAAATGTAGTCTTGGAATGCAGCAGCCATAGAGAAAGAGACTAGCACTGGAGCACCAGAACCAAATCCCAACCTTCTCAAGGGCAGAAAGACAAGCTCAAAAGGTTTCCCAGGGTGGATCTCTAGTCCTTAACAAAATATGCTTCTAAAGAAAAAAAATTATAATGGATTTCAATCACACTGTCAAACAGAAGACCAACAAGAAAGAATTGAAAGATTGCTTTTTAACTTAATGAGAGAGCAAAAGAGACAAAATTATAGGGCAGATTATAGATGCTTCTTTAAGCTTTATAGTTTTGAGTAGGTATGTGGTTGAGCCTTTGTAAAAAATATTGATGGGGGCTCTTTTTTTCTGACAAATTTGTCCAAGTTTGGTATAACTTGCTGGTTTTGTTATAGGCAGCTGAGTTAGAAATATTATGGGCAGTCAGACAAGACTGGGTCCTCAAATGAGCCAGTGCAGAAGACCAGATATCTTGCAACCTTGGAGGAGACAGACATCTTCTGCTGGGGGCCAGATCTCAAGACGAAAGGCAAAACAAATGCAACCACATCCTAAGTATAAACATCAGGGATTAATATTCTAAATAGGTATTAGTCACCTTGAGGACACAAGGAGCCATTAACCCAGCCCTTTACCAGCTAAGACCCTATTCTGTATTCATGCCTGCTTGCTACTTGACTCTCCTCCCCATTTGATCCTGATTTAATCAATTTTACCTGAGCAATTATACTCATAATCTTATTGGTTGACCATAATTTTGTCCCACTTCATGCCAGCCTGCCTTGTGAGTTCCTGTTTTTCCCCCACCTTGGACCTGCTTCACCTTGTGGTTTTGCTCTACAAAAATGCTTGGAAAAGACAGGATCCTTAGCAACCCACTTGGGACCCCTTCTGTCTCTGTCTCAGACAGAAGCTTTCATTCTCTCAATAAATATATTCTGCTCTTAAGTTCCATTGTTCCTAAAATGTATTCTTCAATTTTAGAGAGAAACATGAACTCATAGCAGACATCTGGTATGTTGAATTTCATTTCCCTATATCAGTTTGTCTTTTGTGTTTTATCTTTATTTTTCTTTTCCTTTTCTTTTCCTATTTTTTCTTTTCTTTTTTTCCCTTATTTTTCTTTTCCTATTTTTAAAAACAAATCCAACTTGCACATGGTGTTATAATTTTAGAGCCCCCTCCCCCCTCCAAGAGGGTTGGAGACAGAAGGGGGCTTTCAGAAAGAGCTGAGGGAAGAAGAGAAAGCTCTTTTAGGGGAACTTTCTTTGTTTGAGTATATTAAATAGTGACCCTGCAAAGATGCCAAGTACCAAAGTCTGCAGCTTCTACAGGACCTAATGACTGTCTCAATTTTCAGCCCACTTATTTCCAGTCCTCCATCTTCAGGCTTCCCTCCAGAGGAAACCATGGACACTGTTTCTATAAATAATTCTATCATAACTATCAATAATTTAGTAAGTTGACATTGGGAAATTTAACATCCAGATATCTTTAAGAGACATGGTAAATGTTACTTAAATTGCCTTTCCTCTTTGGATAAAGTTTGATCCATACCATATGAATGAAAGTGAAAGAGTGAAAAGAGAAATGAACAAATTGCCTCCACTTACTGAGCAATGACAGCTAAAAGACCTCTGGGTCCATAATCCTAACCTGTGACCTTGCCAAAGACATTCCAGGCTACTCTGTGGCCCCTTACCAGGATGTGAAGTTGGACATACTTGTTCCTTTTCCAGGCTTTGGAGGGTCAGTCCTCTGTATGAGTTTCTCCAACTTATTCCTCACAAGGGGCACCACTTGCTGTAGTTTATGACCTTGGTACAGCACAAAGAATGAATGAGAATCAATCCAATTCAGACTCCAGGAAGGCCCAGAGGGACTGCCTGAGGTGAAGCTTCTATGATTTTTTATGAATGGAACCAGGAAGCAGGGATAAAGAACAAAGGAAGAGGTCAGTACAGGAATTCATGTAGGAGAAAGGATAGGGACAGGTTAAGGTCAGAGTGTTCTCTTACATGACTGACCTTAGGGCCAATCTAAGTAATAAGTTGGAGTTTGGGAAGGACAAGGATCAGAGCACTTATTCCTTAAGGCAATATATTTTTGATCCTACTTGGATTTATGGCCCTGTAGGCCAAGCATTCCGGAGGTTTTGGGCCTGTGGCTCCAAAAGTCCCTTACCTCCGCATATTCATTTTATGCATACCTCTGGCCAATGCTCCCACAGAATCTGATATGGAATAATAATGTAAATAGGTAACATTATTTCAAATGAGAAATACAACTGCATTCAAGGTGGGGACAATGAACTCAAGTAACTATTCATACAGTATTTTGAAAATGTAATCTAAAAATAAAGACTTAAATAAATAAAGATACACAAATAGTGAACTCTAGTAAGTAGGACTCATGTTTTTAGCATTGCAGGTTAGAAATCTGTTACTACTTTATTTTTGGGCAAATAAGTACATAAATTGAAGTTAGAAATCTGGCTCCTCTTTTTTGTTTACAGAACAAGAAAGGAATGGGAAAATGTAGAGCAAACCCTATGATACTGTATTGGGATTTGAGGTATTGGTTTAAATTCATAGCTTCTGGTTATTGTTCTCTCTCTCTCTCTCTCTCTCTCTCTCTCCTGTCAGTACAATACATACATACATATATACATACTCTGTGCACTAGAAAGCCTAGAAGCAATAACATTCCAATGATAGTAAATTCAGGACTCAAATCTTGATTTCTAAATAGGATCTTCACTAAAAGAAACCAAGATTCTTTGAACAAGAAAGCAGGAGGGAGCAAAGAAACTACAAAGCAAACCTGGGATATACATTAATCTTGTGCCAAACATTAAGGCCTCCTCAAAATATGGGGACATCTCAAGAGGATATAGGAAGCAGCTTCAAAGGTTCCTACTTATCAAAATTGGAACTACTTAAGCATCAAAATAGATGACAACAGTAACAGATTTAACCTATAGAATAATATAAGGATTGATGAGTGTACAAGGAGTTATCAAAATATATGATGAACCTTTAACCTTAAAGCTATTACAGTAAAAGATACATTGTCAGCCCCCTCAAAACACTGCCCTTTTTTAGGGTTTTCTGGCACAATGAGAAGCAAGGGAAAGAAAAAGAGGCCTTTATTGAGGACATGGAGAGAAGCGCACAATTTGTGGGGTTGGGCTTTTTCGTCTGCCAGATACAGAGGAGCTGAGGGTTACCTGGTCTCTGACCCAAAGGAGGTGCTTGGCTTGGGCACTGATGACACACGAGGAACTGACTGGAATTCTCTTTGCATGCATGGGAAAGGAAAGAAGAAGTTGTAATCAGGGCTGAAGGGGAAGGAGGAGGAAGTGGTCATTGGGGTAGATCACCACCATAATGTTCAGTAATTTATACTAAGGCAGAAACCTTTTACCCCTCACTTTAAAAACACTTATAACATTGACAATAACTTGTCACTTTCTGAAGTGGTTCTAGAAATCTGCTTTCTTTTTCTTATGAGGTGTGACCAGACTATGGTGAATGTTGCTGCTGAGTGCCATCCAATGAAAAGGTGGGCTCATAAATATATTGTGATGTGTTCTCATCATCTTATTCATCAAATCTGGCACCTTGCTACTACTGGTTCTTCTCCAAAGTTGAAATGTGCATGAAAGGAAAACATTTTGTATCAATTCAGTACACTGGGGCAACCACCATATTTTCCACATTTTAACAACAATATTTTCTTTATCCATTCCTTTGCTGATGGGGTACCTGGGCTGTTTCCAAGATTTAGCTATTTCAAATTGCGCTGCTATGAACATGCGTCTGCATATATCACTGTGGTATGATGTTTTTAACTCTTTTGAGAAGACACCAAGAAGGGAAATAGCTGGGTCAAACGGAACCTCTAGTTTCAGTTTTTTGAGGAATCACCATAGTGATTCCCATATTGGTTGTACCAATTTATACTTCCACTAACAGTGGAGAAGTGTTCCTTTTTCCTCACAGTCTCCCTAGCATTTGTTCTTGGTTGATTTCTTGATAATAGCCATTCTTTCTAGAGTGAAATGGAATCTCAGTGTTGTTTTAGTTGGCATTTCTTGAATGACCAGTGATGTCAAACATTTTTTCATATATTTATTTGCTTTCAGATACTGATTTTTACTTCTTCATCTGAGAAGTTTCTATTCATATCAGATGCTCATTTTTGGATTAGAAACCTGTCAATTCTTAAAATTTTCACTTTTGTTTAATAATTTTTTCTCTTCTAGTATTCTTACAACCTCTAACTATGCTTGAAATTGTTACAGGCAGCTCAGGTAGTTAGAAATATTATAGGCAGTCAGGGCTGGGTTCTCAAAGGAGCCAGTGCAGAAAACCAGATACCTTGCAATATTGGAGGAGACAGACACCTCTGCTGGGGGCCAGATCTCAAGACAAAAGGCAGAGCAGTGCAACCACACCCTAAGTGTAGACATCAGGGATTGATATTCTAAATAGGTATGGATCACCTTGAGGAAGCCAGGAGTCACCATCCCAGCCCCCTACAGGAACAGTCACTGCTCTTTAAGCATGCCCACTGGTTATGTGACTTGCTTCCCCATTTGTCCCTGATTTGGTCAATTTTACCAGAACAATTAATCTTACTGGTTGACTATAGTTCTGTCTCACCTCTTACCCATCTGCCTTGCCAGTTCCCATGTTTTCCTCACCTTGTGGTTTTGCTCTATAAAAGTCTGTAAAAAGACAGAGTCTTTGGCAACCCACCCAGGACCCCTTCTGTGTTTCTCTCAGGACCCCTTTTGTGTCTCTCTAAGACCTCTTTCTCTCAATAAATATATTCTGCTCTTAACCTCTGTTGTTCCTAAAATTCATTCTTCAATTTTAGAGAACACAAACTCTTCCTGGACATTTAGTAGGTTGGGAGTTTCATTCTCCTGTATCAAAATAATTTCAAAATAAAAAAAATTATGAGTGAATTGTATTTCTTTTTGTTTTCAAATTTGCTAGCATAAAGTTGTTAATAATATAATTTTTAGGGCCAGGGATATAGCTCAGTGGCACAGTGCCTGCTTGGCAAGTGCAAGGTGCTGAATTCGATTCCCACAAACAAAAAAATTTATATATATAATCTTGAGAGTAAGAGTTGCTTTTGTTCAAGTGTCACATTTGGTTATGATTGTGGTAACATTTTTCTCTGAGCCTCAGGGTCCTAATCTCTAAAATGATGATAATCCTGTATTTAGAGGATCAAAGTGAGAATCCAATGCTTGTAAATTTCTCAGCATCATATCTGACACTCAGTAAACACCTAATATCACAGAATGATCAAGCCCGCAACCTTCCAAATGAGTGAATGGTGAAGACTTAAATAAGTGAGACAAGTAGTATGATTTTTAGGGTTCCAGCAGGGGTTCAAAACCCTCTAGCAGAATTCAGGATTCTCTTGGGGTTTAGACAAGGAACTCTGGGTTGATCATATTTATTTGGTTTTCAAACAAGGAAGGGATTAGAGTGGAAAACTTGGGAAACTGAGTAAGACCTTGGGAGTGGTTCAAGGACTTTTCTATTGGTTAATTTAGGAGAATTATTTTAGGAGAAAGTCTCCAGGTAGACTTTCACTACAGGAGTGAAACACCTGCAGCTATAGTTTTTATTTAGTTAGTTGGGTTGGGAGTCAGGCATCCTTACCTGTCACCTAATCCCATCCTTTGAGGTATCATGGCATCACAGGCCACCACAGGCCTCAACCAGTACCAATGACCCAGACAGTTTCACTTACCAAGAATCCATTGCCCATATCCAGTCAGGTAGTCTAGACTTTGGACAGACTCACAAGAAAACATACAGAGCCAATTGGTTAATTTTAAATCCTGCTCAGAGCTGCTTCACTGTGGTCTCCATCAATCTAATAATCTAATTTAACTGTAATTATTTTTACTTCCTCTGCTTCCTGTATCCCTGTTTATCTTTTCTCTTTTCCTAGTGGAATTAAAATAATCTCACTGATTACTTTCAAAACTTTATGGCTTTCTTTTACTCTTGGGTGTTTGGAATAATTTTTTCTGTAGTAAACTATAACTTGGCACTCTATGGCACCTATGGCCTTTGAAGACTATAAATGCATGCTGTTCTAATGAATATATTATTTCCTTTTGAAGGCTTTTGTACAATTTTCACTTTTTATTTCACGTGTATAGTTTGAAATGTATTAGTAAAATTTGTTATTTATAGGACCTTGATATTGATAAAAGTCAATAAATGTTGAAAAATAAAATTCACTATTTGTTTTAGGATGCACTGTTTCTTTTGGTTACTTGTTCTTATTCTGACTTAAATATTTGACCAATGTATAAATAACATTGAAGAGTTATTTTATTGAGGTAAGTGAATATTTACCACTTACTATCATTATAATATATTCTTGACTTTCCAGGATTTACAATTTACTGATCTTCAAATTGTTGCTGAGAAAATTTGTAGGTAAAGAGCTAGTCAGTGCTCTTACAGTTGTTGTATTACATGAAACACTCTGCCCAGATATTTTTGTTTTACTTAGTCAAAGTATTTCCTTGCTAGATTGGTAGCTCCTCAATGATCAACCATACTGCAATAGGGCTTGTATGTAGCAGATTCTTCATAGGTATTCAATAAATCAGAACTTTTTGAGACAGTAAAGTCAATTATACCTGACTATATTGGGGAACTTGAAATTGATGATTATTTTTTAAACCACTGGTCAATGACTTGCTTATAATCTCCACAATGAATAAATTATTGAATAGCATCAGGAAGAATTTTAGTAATAAAACAAAGAATGCAGTCTTCCTTTTGCATAAAACCATACTATATCCTTAGTAGAAGACCTGGGTTCAGTTAAGAAAAAGAATAATAAAGCTGGAAAATATCCAGGGAAATGAAACTTAATAGCAAACTAATTAGAAGTTATAGCATAAAAAGTGTTTTGAATAGAATCCTATAAATTGAGAAAAGATTACCCTAGATTAAATATACTTGGAGTTTATAAAATCATGAAGGGCAAGCTTTTTAATGGAAATAAATAAGCTTAAATAATTAATATAAATTTGTACATAACAAATTTTATAGGATTTAATCTCATGATAGTAGAAGTTGAAAACTGGCTGGTTTTAATTAAAGAGTTCCAAATAAAATTATTTTTACTTGGAAAAATGAAAACAAATTTCAATTAGAAGTGTTGAAAATGTATCAGGTTATCTTTTATAAAGATACCTTTTTGAGTTGATATTTCAGACTAAAAAATTAAAAATTAGTAATTTATGTGGAAAGCAATTGGATGTTCTAGTGAGAAAAAAAATGTGTCTTTTTAGAGTACATTGAAGAGGGGCTGGGGATTTAACTCAATGGCATAAGCACCTGCCTGACAAATGTGAGATTGTGAGTTCATTCCTCAGCACCAAACAAACAAACAAACAAACAGAACAAAAAACATTACAGTACATAGGGGACAACCTAGTGTCTAGGAGTACAGACTAAGGAGCCAGGATTCCTGGCTCAACTCTGTGGTACTTCCTTGGCAAGTTGATTTTAACCCTTTAAGATGCATTTAACTGGAAGTCTGAAATGAGTCTTAAAGGACTAAAAAGCAAATTGTCAGTAGAATTGTTCCTTCTGGAGTCTCCAGGTGAGAATATGTTCCTGTCTCTGTAATGTCTGTTTCAGTGAAACATGGCCTTCCTCCCATCTCTTATCAAGTCTTCCTCTAACTTCACACTTAGATTTCATGAAAGTTCACCTGGATTATCCAGAAAACTCTCCATGTTTCAGAATCCTTAATTTACTTATATTTGCAAAGTCTCTTTTGCCAAATAAGATTAACACTTCCAGATTGTAGGAGTTAGAATTTGGGTATGTTCGGGGGGCATTATTCATGCTATCGAAAATATGTTTGGAAAAGTATTACATCTTCTGATTATTAAATGTATCTTGAGAAATTTTTAAGAACAAATTGATGACATAGCATTTCATTGCAGGATAGAATAGGTATTATGCAAGAATACCTTTACAAGTACATACAGGGCAGGAGGAAATACTTTGTTATTTCTTGACTGACCAAAATTGTAGTTTAAATTAAACTAAAGGTTTGATTATAACAACAACAAAAAACAAGTTGATATGCACAGGCTTTGATAAATATTTAATTGGAGAAGGTTTATATTTCTTTAGCTGGTTAAAAAAATTTGACATATTGGAGCAAAATTGAACATACTTAGTTCCAACAAGAGGAATAAAATAGCCCTCTTGTTTTCCATGCATACCCTTTTGAATGGTGTTGTTGCTTGGCAACTTTCCAGTTTAAATGTTAATTTAAAAGTTTTTCATCTAGAAAAAATCCAGGGAAGAATTTATGAAACAAGCATGTAATGTAAATTAGCCAAAATTTTAACTCCCTTTAGAATTGCTCTAGACTTTAGTAATTCTAGGTCTGGCCAAATGATCAGAAATATAAAGCTGAAGAATATGAAAAGGTAGTGGCACAAAAATCCAATACTTCAAACATGTAAGAAGAAAAAAATATTTATTATTGGGAATCAGCATTTGAGATGTTTGGCAAAACAATGAAAATAATTTCAAACTTTATAAATAGTTCAAAGTTAGGCTTAAATAAAAACTTTTTCTCAACTTCAAAATACTTGGCAATAAAATCTGCAATTACCTACAGTCAGTTTCTTGGACCCTTAAACCACCATCATATTTAATTAAACCTTTAGAATTCTGTTTTTGTATCTCTGAATTTTTAAGAATCAGTGACATTAAATTAGAAAAAGAGAATCACTGGGATCATCAAAGATGGCAGAACAGTAAGCAGCAGAGTAAACAGTCTCTCTGAGAGAAACAGTTCAGATTCTGGAATACAACATTATGGAGAGGACAAGAAGGAAGGAAGTGGGTCCCCTGGACCCAGGAAGAATCTAAAATATGAATGGAAGCCAACAAAGAGAATAAAAAGAATCCAAACAAAGAAGAAGGTGGTGGCTGGCAGGGCCTTAGCCTGGAGCTGGACTCACTCTGCCAGAAGAGCTGCTGAGCCAGGAGATGTGCAGTTGCGGTTGCGGTTGCAGTGGCAGTCATGGTTGCAGCCATGGTCGACCCCAGAGGTCTCTGCAGAGAGGCGTGGGGGTGAAGGAGAGTGGTGGATGCAGAGATCTGTGCTGGTTGGTGGTGAGTGCAGGGGACTCCATCCCCCCATGGGAGAGAGTGATTGGCTGGGTGCCATCTTGGAGAGTCAGGCAGGTTTTGCCCAGGGTCAAGACTGCTACCCACTTCTGCCGGCAGCGCTAGGTTGTGGGTGGACCTGCAGAAGCTGTTTGGACCAAGGTCCACTCCTGTGTGTGTTTGAGACAACATCATGTAGGTTCCTAAATAGCTTAGATTCACAGGGCCTGACCAGGTCTGCTCCTGTGCAAACTCTGGGTGGCTTGGTACCCAGCTCAGTGCAGAGGCAGGGTTGCCCACCTTTGGATGTACATACCCAGCACTAGCCAGTAAAAGCCAAACAGTCTCACTTCAAAATTGTGGCCAGTGCTGGGGTGCCTGGGACCACACTACCCAGGTGTGTGGAAGAAATCAGGAATATGCCAAGATGAAGAGGGAGAGGGCAATCTC
>RJWT010048689.1:0-11109 GCA_004365215.1 Cuniculus paca
ACTACTGGCTTTAGGCCTGTAAAGTCAGTCAAACTATACAAGTGTTAAATTGTTTCTTTACCTCAGTGGCTGTCATCTCAGCCTGTGTTCCTCCAAATTGGCTGGTTGCTTGAGGTGGGGTGTTGGTATTCTTCTCTCCAACCATAGTATTCTAATTAGGAACAAAATATCCCCTATCTGCCACAACATTCATCTCTACTCAGAACACATCTAATTGTTGTTTTGCATCAAAAACATTAGAAGTCAGAATATTCATGCCATAGTTTAATTAACATCAGCCTCTGTGGTTGGAACAAGAAGAGTCTTGATCTCTCATGACCCATTGACCTGATTCTTTTTTTTTTTTTTTGTCTTTTTGAGACAGGGTCACACTATGCAGTTCAAGTTGACCTTGAGCTCACTTTTTAGCCCAGGCTAGTCTTGAACTTGCAACAAGCCTCCTTTCTCAGCCTCCTGAGTGCTAGGATTACAGGCATGCACCATCACACCCAGCTTGATTAATTCATTCTTATATAAACTGATCAACATGTGACAATAGGATGGAAACTACATATAACTTAACTTTGTTATAATATTGTGGCCTCTACTAAAGAAAGCTAACATCTAACACCTATTATAAACCAGGCCCTATGTTAAGTAAAGGTTTCATATAATTATCTCATTGAATCTTAATAATTATTTTTTTTATGAGCAGGATATATTTATTGAGAGAAAGAAAGCTTCTGTCTGAGAGAGACAGAAGGGGTCCAGAGTGGGTTGCCTCTCATTGACTCTTTATCCCAGCTTTTTCAAGTGTTATTATTATAGCCACTTTACAGGAAATTGAGGCTCTGAACAGTTTATTGGTTCGCCCAAAGACACAGTTACATAGTAGTGGAGCTGGTGTTTGAAACTAGGGCCATCTGACTGCGGAATCCTCTTTCCAAGTCAGTTTTAATTAGAAGTATAGATTATTTAGTGTTAGACCTTAGTTCAGTTCCCTGTTTTAGGCATCAAAGAGCATAGGCCTAGCAGGTTAAGGATGTGCTTCAAATCACATGGTACATCTTTACCACAAAAATGAGACATTTTTATATTCCCTCTCCCAACCAGAGAGAACCTAGAATGGGTATTTTGGTTATTGTAAATTTACAGAGGGATATCTTCTGAGAGTTGGAGCAGAGAATATCTGTGTCGTGAAGTGGAATCTAAACAAACTTGGATTCGCAAACACAATTATGAAGTTATCCATTCAATCATAAGCAACCTTTCTAAGTCACTGAAAACTACTCATTTTCCAGTGGGACTCTCCACCTCCACCTGGGTATATTCTGATAAGAGCAGGCTTGAAGATCGATTATCTTTTTCATAAAAGTGTATTTACCTCAAGCTTTCATGGGAGTCATCTTTGAAAAACTCATAAGCAGGAAGTTAACAGCTGTAATAAGCGGATGGTGCTAGTTCAAGTTTTATTACTTTTATTGTTTCGTTTCTCTTTTCTTCTTTTTTTAAGAGCTCAATAAACCACAGTGAATGTTAACAACTCATTAGCTCTAAAGGAAACATTTTTAGCACCAAGAAAATTCCTGCTTCTTCCCAGATCTGAGCTTGTAAACACAAAAGCTCTCTTTCTCATAAAAAGACTTAGCATTGGTTGTTTCCACAAGATTACCCCTATTGATCTGAAGCACCTGTGCTTCAAGAAATGTAGAACATTATCAATTTTTACCATTTGTTTAGGAAGCTGAGCTTGAACTCTTATTTATCCAGCTGGGTATACTGGGCTACGGCAGGGGAGATCAAAGTGGTTGGCAATTGTGTAACATCTCAGATAGGCCCCAATAATCAATCAAGCCTGGAGCATTTGGACCTGGTTACAAAGCATCATTTTATACATTCTTTTAGGGTAGTGATCAAGGAAAGGCCATGCTGTGTGTAATGACCATAACCCACTTCAAGGATTCTGAGGACCTCTTTTTAGGTCATTTAGTTGTTCTGCTTAGTTTTCCAGATAATGAGCACACAGGAGTGAAATGGAAACACTAACACAAAATTTGCACAAATGAGACCCTTTGGTTATTGAAACAGTGAATTTGAATGAACCCGAAAGGTGCGGGAGGAGGTCTGTGGAACTGGGTGTCACCCCTAAATGGGCCAACGCTTTCCAGGGAGGAAGGTCATGCAAGCACATCTCCATTCCTGCCCCCTCCGCCTGCTCTCACTCTAACGGCAGAAAGGCAGCAGAAAGCAAACAAAAAGACAAACACTCATGAGGAGAATGCTTGTCCTGTGTGTGTAACTTTGAGTGTTCCGTAAATGATGTAGGAGTGGGAGATCTGAACCAAAACTGCAAGCTGCATTCACCTTAGAAGCAAGAAAGGAAAGAGCAATTTAAACTAGAACAATGCCAAAGTGGCAGGCAGTGCAGGGGGCCCCCCCCGCTGCCTTCCTTAGCAGGCTGCAGGGGTGGGAGCATCCACTCCGCCAGACACCTCCAAGCCTGACAGAGAATCACTCTCCGAATGACGTCTGGCCCAGCTGCTTGGAAAGGCGCCTGCCCGAAGGTAGGAGGAAGAGGCTTGCAGAGAGCTTGCTGGCATACCTCTTCCCTTTCTGGGTTTGAATGCTTTTCAGAGAACTTTAAAAGCTGGCAGCTAAATTTAATCAGGGTTAAATCACTGAAATGAAGATGATGTTCTTACGCAACACTTGAAAAGTGATTCTGCCAGTGCTTTCCCTACAAGGTAATGAATGGTACAGGCTCTTCGGAGCAGCCCAGTCATTTGGAAACGTTATGAATTCAGAGGAGGCAGGAAATGTGGAAGTCTGGTTCATTGCAAATACTGTCTTCCGGGGATTTTAGGCCTGTAGGATGAGCAAGCAGGCAGGGTTCCGCAGCTGGTGTTGTATAATGGCTAAGCCCTGGCTCGCTCTCAGTTCGGTAAAATTCTTCAGACAAGGCATGCTTGCTATCTGCAGTCTATATTGGAGACCGCATTTTCTCTAAGGAACTCTGAACGTTTTCTCTAAAGGAGCTTGCTTAAACCTCACAACCAGACACTTGGACGAAATGAAACATTGTTGATCTCAAGACAGTTCGGCAATCTGATTTGGTGCCCTTTCGTTCATTTTTAAAAATGTACAGGTCCATTTCTGGCTCAGACTGGCTTACCACGTGATTCACTCTCTTTAAAAATAAATGTTAACTCAACGGTGTTGCGGCATGTACGCTGGATAGGATGCAAGCAGAAGGACACTTTATTTCTGGGATTGTCCTTCCAAAAACCTATAACCTCTGTTGCCCCATTAGAAAAACATCCAATAAACCCACATGGAAAAGCATTCCACAAATGACCTCGCCAATGCTCCTCAAGGTCACCCAAAACAAGGGCAGTCAGAAAATCCAGCACAGTGCGGAGGAGGCTGTAGACAGGACAAGTGAGTGTAATGCAGAATCCTGCATGGGACCCCAGTGCAGATGACATTAGAGAAAAGCTGAACAAAGAATTAGAAATCTGAATGTAGTATGGGCTATGGTCTATACTAATGTATCAGCTTTGGTTCTTTTGTCATGACAAAGGTACCTACGCGTGAAAGATGTTAACCATAGGCGTCACAACTTTTCTATACATGTGTTCCAAAATTAAATGTCTATTAAACAATAAAGCTCGAAGTTACTTTGGCTCATGATTCTATAAAAGCAAATAATTTGAATTCATTTTAGATTTCGATGTATGGGTGTTCTAAACTACTTTCCCACAATCAAACTATTACTGGTATTTGAGCAAAAGGAAAATGGAAACAGAAATACGGGGCTTAACGCAAGGTGAGGTACACTGTGACAAGGGAATTTCTCTTTTCAGCCTCACTCAGCTGGCTCTGCTCCGAAGCACCTGGCTTGTGGGTCTTGCTGCTGTGCTACTTTCTATCCAAATGCTGGTAAGAAAGGAGTTTCAGGTGTTGCCTTAGGTATTTCAGTAGGTTATTTTGGAAGGGAAAAAGTGGATCTCAGGAATGATTTTGTAATGGTGGCGCTCAGTCAAGAGGCAGTTAGGGACAGAAAATGGTTCCATTGGTGCACTCTCTGAACCAGCCCCAGGGTCAGTCAGTTAGTACTGGGGCAGTGGCCATAAAGTGTGATTGTCAAGCTTGTGACTTATTCAGAGTGAAGCAGGCCTGATGTACCTTGTCATCTCAAGTGTGTGAGACACGGTCAGTGTCAGGAGTGATCCTGGGCCCATGACCCGAACCTTGCTTTTCAGTCTTTAATTACTTGAGAATTCGCATCCCCCTGTCTAGCCAAACTCTGCAACAGCTGAAACGAGGGACTGTGACTGACTTTGGACTCATAAAGTCCTGAGTTCAAGTTTGCTATTTTCTGACTGCATGACCTAGGTCAGGGTACTGAATCTCACCGATCTTTAAGTTTTCCGTCAGGAATGAGAAAGCCGATCATAATCCTGCCTTGAAGAACCGCTGAAAGGATTAACCTCATTGTGTACGTGAGAGCCCTTGTCCCACAAATAAAACACAGTAGGTGCTAAGGAAAGGTCCTTCCCTAACCTGCTTCTCCTTTTTCTCACGGAGCCAGGACAGAGGGGACAGGCACAGCCCGGGCAGCTCAGTCCCTTTCACAAATGGTTCTCTCTGTTCTCAGGAGATTAGCATTTCTAATAAGATCAGGAATTCCTAACTCATTGATTATTAATCCTAAAGTTTACAAATAATCTCTGATTTGAGCAGAATCAAGAAATGAATGCTCTTTTAGAGTAGACGTTTACTTATTATTTTGTTGTTATTCAGCAGAAATGTCCACTTTCATCCCACTAGAAATTGTCTGGTTATCTCTCTTGCCAGACAATTAAGGTTAATTGAACCTGGGAGCTATGCGAAGTAGATAGGAAAAGAGGATTTTTAAAACAAGACGGGAACTGTCTGCTCGCACGATGCCTGGCAGTGAAGGGTGTCGGTATATCTCAGTAGGATTGTGGGAACAAGCAAAGAAGCAAGGCGCCTCACAGGCGAAGAGTGGCGGGGAGACAGAAGCAAAAGAGCAAGTGGTCCCAAGGCAGGGGACCCAGAAGAGTCAGTCCCTCACTACACCGATGGTCAGGCGAGGACAAGGCTGGAGAAGGTTCTGATGCGAGTCTCCCAATAGAGGACCTGAAGGGGAAGATTTCCCAGCCTACAGGCCAGCTGTGTTTCTCAGTGACAGCTGCCGTCCCGGGAAACGTGTTTCTGTTATAATAAGTGAATCCGACAGAGCCGTTATGTCAGACTGAACGCTCCGGCCTGCCTCACTGCAGCCTACTCCGAACTGATGTAAGGAAGACTCAGCCCCTCTGTAAACCAAATGAGGATTAAAGGGAAACAACCACATTTTTATTACTGTTTTTACCGTCTACAGTCTACGTGATAACAAAACAGTGACACCTGTCAAGTAATCCATCATTTTGACCAAATGGGATCTTGCATCATTACGGTTAAAAACACACTAAAATAAAAATACACCACTTTTAATACTACCAAGTATTGTTTTGCTATGTTATTTTAGAAAACCTTAAGGGGGGGGTGGGAACCCAGGATCATGTGCGTGGTAAGCATGAACGCTAGCCCTGAGCTACACGTGCAGCCTCTTAGGAAATCTTTTATTACAACAGTTACACATGTTTCCAATGGTAAATTTTGGAAATGAGAGCCAGCCAAATAAATAAATAAATAAAGTCACCCATTAACTCATTACCCAAAGATAATGCTACTCACATTACTCTTTTTCTTTTTAAATTGTTTACGTTCTTAACACGAAAGTATAATAGAAAATATGAAAAACAGATAAAAGAAGAAAAATAGTTATTGTTTCTTAACCACTCTCATAATTCTGGCATATTTTTCCCCTCGGATCTTTTTCCATCTCTATGAATAATATTTTTTCTATAACATGGTTGCAAACACCCTGTCCGTACAATTTTGTAGGACACTTTTACCTCACCTGTCACAAAGTAGCTCAGGGTACAAAGTTTTGTTTTATTTATTTATTTATTTATTTTTTGAGGTACTAGAGATTGGTTGGGATTGAATTCAGGGCCTTTGCACTGAGCTATAGCTCCAGTCTTTTTCTCTAAGTTTGAGACGGGGTCTTTTTGCTAAGTTGCTAAATTGCCCAAATTCGTGATTCTCCTGCCTCAGCCTCCCAGACTGTGCCACCATGCCTATCTTAGGATTTTTTTTTTTACTTTATTTGTGTTGTTGTTGTTGTTGTTGGAGACAGGGCGAGCTCTTGAACTCACTATGTAGCATAAGCTGGCTTCAAACTTGCGGTGATTATCTGCCTCAACCTTCCAAGTGGTAAGGTAAGTGGGATTACAGGTGTGCACTACCACACTGGGCTGCCAGATTTTCTTTTTAAAAACCTTCATTTCTAGTCTCATTCTCATGTCACATAGAATGGGTACATTTTTGCTTCTTACATTAAACTATTCCCCTCTAGTTTGTTTCCAGATCTTCTTATCATAAATAGCTCTGTGTCCATAGTATTACCGCATTACCTTTTATTTAAGATCCTGAAAATGGTAAAAACCTGTTATCTCAAGTTGCTTATAGTTCTATAACAGGTGTTTATGGAGTGCTGATATATGCAAGGTGCTGAGGGACCTAAATGAGTGAGCTGTGGGTTCTGGTCTTAGGAGTTTGTAGTTATATTGTCCAGATAGTTGCTGATACAGTGTGTTTTGATTCACCTTGAGAAGTACTAGAAGAAAAATAAGCGCCAGGTCTTGTGAGCTGTACTACAAAACCATTTGCACTCTATCTGGCACTTAGTAGGTGCTCAGGAACAAAACGATGACAAAGATGATGATTGCAGCAATCAGTTTTCTGATAGGATCATTTGAATGCTGAGTTCCATGACTCACTTTTGCAGAAAAATAAAAATCGAGAGCAGCAAAAAGTTTCCTGTAGGTTATAAAAATCAGCGATGCTCTAGGCTGGGCCAGAGAATAGCAAAGACTATCAATTCCTTCTAATCGCTAACGCAAAGGTCTTCATAGGGCATAAACTCCCACCATGGTGATTTCCAATGGCACAATGTCCTTTCTGCTCAGATACTGTCAGAGAGAATGACTTTGCTCTTGCAATCACGATGTGGCTCAGATAGAGATATTTTCAGATAAAAGATAAATCACGTTAGCTGTAGTTCTATTTAAAAAAAAAAAAACCCACACATGGAACACTGGAGAGTGAGGCAGATAAAGGAACTCTGAAATTTTCCATAGGTAGGACTTTCGGCATGTGACTCCTGGTTTCCACCATTGGTGCCTTTAGCAGCCAGGTTCACAGACCCGAACAATGGTTAATGTTTAAAAAGGTACAGCATGTTCTGGTTAAGAGCCCTGCTCATTTCCTCCTCCTGATGGTGTCATTGGCATTGGAGGACTCCAGTCAGCACTTTTTATTACATGAGAATACATGAGAAATGATGCTCGAGTCAAAAGAATTATGAGATGAAAGTCACTGGAAGATAAGAACTTGCAGCCTTAAGGAAAATCTTCGGTTGACTTGGGTCCCCGTGGGAGTAGGTTTGCTGTAGTTGGTGGAAATAACCTACAGCCACCACTGAAATATGTCTAGGGATTTCAGATGGGAAGGCAAGGAAATGCTACATTAAATTGAAAGCACAGTGAGATTTAAATAAGCTGAATAAAGATGCTGTGGTGAAAATTTGATCAGGGCACTGCTGGCGTGGGCTCACCCTCTCATCCGCAGTGGTGGAAAGAATTACCTGGCCTGACTATCAAATCCAGAATACAAAGTGCTTTCGGTCCTCTGCAATCCTTCTTCCTCTGTCATTGATCTCATCTCTCATTAATCCCCTCTGCGATGTCTTGTGAGAGCCAGCTCCATGCAGTTCCTGACATTTCCCATAAATGGCACACCCAGTCTTCTTCCTACCAGTGCAGTCAGGCCTACTTCCTTCAAAACTCAACTCATCTGCAAGGCTTTGCCTGATGACCTTACGGTCATTCCTTGTCACTTTGAACCCTCTCCGCTTGTCTATTGATGTGGTCACTGTGACTGTATTTACTTGTGTCTCGAATTGGGCTTGGTGTGAAGGCCACCCGGATGAGTAAATCCCAGTCACTTCCCTCATGGAGATCAGAGTTCACATGAAGAAAACATCCTAATAAAATGCGCTAAGGACAATGGTCGAGATGGGCACGCAGAAGCACAGAGATTTGTCCTCTGGGGTGGCAAAGGTTTCCTGGAAAAGCCAGTGTCAGAACTAGTTCTGGGGATGTTACCAGGCTGGGACTGTGGGGTCCATGAGGCTGAAATAAGGAGCCTATCCCACCCTTTAAAAGTAAGTTTGTAGGTTTGCTGACTCCCGTCGCAGAAATGGAATTTTCAGGATGAATCACTCAAAGAGACGCTCGAGAAGGGTTTGTTAGAGGATTTTAGGACACATGCTAGGGTGGGGTGCAAGCGCTCAGAGAAAATGAAACACAGTATGAGCCAGAGTGTGTACATTTAAGGGGGCATCTTCAAGATGGGTGATTGAGGATGTGTGCTTTAACTGCCTGTTAGGTTACAATGCAAGCCGGGTACCCGTGCTTGAATTTGAGATATGTTGCCCGGTAATATCATCACTTCCTGAGCATGGAGGAGGCACGGTTCATA
This sequence comes from Cuniculus paca, assembly GCA_004365215.1. NCBI lineage: Eukaryota > Metazoa > Chordata > Mammalia > Rodentia > Cuniculidae > Cuniculus > Cuniculus paca. The sequence continues at coordinate 8,653 of RJWT010048689.1, forward strand.
GGTGAAAAGGACAGGTTACGAGCCCAGATTTAGAGGCTTATTGTATAAGGAAATTTAGGGTGTCGTTGTGGCACTGAGGATTGAACTCGCGACCTCAAACTTGCTAGGTAGTCACTTACACCACCCAGCCTTACGAAGTCATGAGTTCAATCCCCAGTACAAAAAAAAAAAAAAAAGAAAATTTCTTGAAAGGGAAAAGGGTCTGACTCAAAGCAAGCACATACATGCTGCCCGAGTGGAGGACCCATCCAAGCCACTCAGAAATTCCATAAATCTCCACCACACAAGATCTTTCGTCTACTTCACAATTGTAGCTTTGTTGTGATGCCTTAAATGTTATATTCAAAAGATGCTGCCCCAATATTTCCATAAAGATCCCACTGGATAATCAGAAGTGCCACCACGCAAATAAGCAGTGGAAGCTCCCATCATCCTACAGAAACCGGAAGTAATCATTCTTTAAATTATTAAGTTGATATGGTTGATACTTCTTATTGATGTGGTTGTATATTAACAGCAAAAGTTGCCAGTGCTGGGTGATTCACTGTCCTCCCTTGATTTCTTCTGACTTTAAAAATGGAAATACATCGCCAGCAACAAGCAGTGTCTCGGGAGCTTTTGAGAGCTCTCTGCTTCTCAGTGAGAAGGCGGGGCCCCTGAGACTGAGGGGAGGGGAGGTATGTGTCCACTGTTTCCAACCTCACATTTGGCCCCTAGGTAAACAGACTTCCACATTCCAGTGCAGCCAAATTGCCACCTTTCACGCCTGGCTAAATCCCAGTCTCTCCCCCAGCACCCAGGGTCAGCGATGGAGAGGGAGGAGAGGAAGAACAATAGGGTCAACTGAAACGTAAAAAGACAGAAAAAAGCACCCAGCAAGTTTTACAGGCTCTGCTGCTCCGGAGCTGTCATTTCAAGGTTATGGCTTTAAAAGGACAGAGAAAGCAGCTTGCCATCTGTGGCCTCCTTAGTGGAAGCAGCCAGCACCGAGCCTGCCTTTGGAAAGAACAAAGGAAAATGTTGGAACATAAAGCTGGGTGGGGAATTTTGGTCCTTGCACTCAAAGCTTTTAGAACTATGAAATAACAGGCAGGAGAACTTTGTTAGTGATGACCTAGGAGAAGGGCGTAAATAATGTTTTCGTGTGAAAATGAAACTATTGACCTGTTTTAAATGCCTCAGCTAGAGGTTCCAAACTATAGTGGTATCCTAATGGGCAAAGATCCCAGGATCCAGTGATTAAATAAAAGTCACTTAAACTTTCTGTTAAAAGGATAAGGAAGGGTAACCCACTCAGGACCCCTTCTGTCTCTCTCTTGGACAGAAACTTTCTTTCTTTCAATAAATATATCCTGCTCATAAAAAAAAAAAGGATAAGGAAGATAAAAAATATTTCATTACTCAGTTAAACTTCACAGTATACCCAGGTCAAATGATTCCTTTCAAACATTTTAGAAGAGCTACATGCAAATATTTTGGGAAAACAAATACTACTTCCTCAGTGACTTTACTCCAAGCCTCTGTGTCCTTATTAGTTTGGGATGTTAATATATTAACTCAAAAGATAGCTCTGGAGATTACGTGAAAGAAGATTTTCAGTCTTTATATAGTAGGTACATAACAGTAATTTGGTTTCTCCTTGTCTCCCACTTATCTGACTCTACTATTTTGACAGTTGATTATGTAACCTGCTCGTGGTGATTCTTTAACCATGTTTTCATTCCTAGCAGGGTCTTAAAAACACAGCAAGGACAGAAACTTTGTCTTCCACACTGTTGTTCCCACCGAATGACACGTAGCAGGTGCTCAGTGTATACTTATTTCTATACCTATGTGACGGTTAATCTTTCAATTTGATTGCCTTGAGACATCTAGATTAGTAAAGCATGCTTTTGAGTGTTTCTAGGTTGGTCATGAGTGCGTGAGCTCGAGTCTGTGACCCCTTCCTCTCTGACACTGCCCCTATGCTCTGCCTCCTGGCTGTCGTGAGGTGAGCGACTTCCCCCTGCCATGGCATTCTGCCATGTGTCTACCAACTGACCATGGACTGAAACTTCCAAAACTATGAGCCGAAGTAAACCCTTCCTCGTTTATGTTGCGTATGTCAGGCATTTTGTCCCTGCAACAAAATCTAATATTACCTGCAAGGAACTGAACTTTTCTCCCTTTCAGTTACACAAGAAGGATGTTGGGGAAAACCTCAAATGCTTTTCCAGACTTCAGCGGCCTTTTGTTTCCTTTGAAGAAACAGTCCAACAGGAACGGAACTAAAAGGTATTTCTTAACACATGTTGAGATAATCAAAGAGCAATCTGTGACTTTCTCAACCAGGACAGGATTCCTAGAAAGAGTAACCCCCAAATGGCTTGTGAAACACAGTCCCAACAAAGTATAAGTTCAAAGCAATTATCCGGCCAAGAGTGCATTTTACAAATAACTCCATGGATTTATTGAACA
>RJWT010048690.1:0-11093 GCA_004365215.1 Cuniculus paca
CTGGCTGATCACTCTCTCCCATGGGGTGGGGGTGGGGTGGAATTCCAAGCACTCACCAGCAGCCAGCACAGATCTCCATGTCGCTGCTCTCCTTCACCCACACGCCTCTCCACAGAGACCTCTGGGGTCGACTGCAGCTGCGACCATGACTGCAACCGTGACCGCGCATCTCCAGGCTCAGCAGGTCTTCTGGCAGGGTGAATCCGGCTCCAGGCTGAGGCGCTGCCAGCCACCACCTTCTTCTTCATTTAAATTCTTTTTATTCTCTTTGTGGGCTTCAAATCATATTTTAGATTCTTCCTTGGTTCAGGAGACCCACTTCCTTCCTTCTTGTCTTCTCCATGATGTTATATTCCAGCATCTGAACTGTTTCTCTCAGAGAGACTGTTTACTCTGCTGCTTACTGTTCTGCCATCTTTAGCTCCTCCCCATGTGCATTTTTAAATAGCACTGTACCCATTCTCTGGGAATCCTGATTCCTCTGGAAATCCTGCCCTGCAGCAGGGAGACAAGTACATAGATGACTTGTCTTATGTTGGCCCTTCAAAGATAAAGTACCTCTGGGACCTCAAGAAAAGAAATGGTTCATTCTGCAGAGACCAGAGAGAGAGAGAGAGAGTAGAGTCTGGGATGGTTGGTCAAGGTGGTATTTGTTGAGGACTTAATGGATTTTACTAGGCAGAGAGACTGGACCATGCAGGTAACAAGGGCATTCTAGGCAGTGAAAAGAGCATTAGAAAGACTCAGAGGCACACAAGTCCATGGAAACAGAGCCAAATCTGGAAGGTGTCAAAAGTAAGTGATTGAAGGTAAAGCTCATTGAGGGTGTGACAGGGAGAGGGAGTTGTCTCTGTTACTCTTCTAGTGCTGAGACAAAAATACCTGACACCCACAAATTAAAGGAAGGAGGGTTTATTTCAGCTCACAATTTGTATAGGTTTCACTCCATAGTTGTCTTGCTCCAAGGCAGGGTATCATGGGAGAGCAGAATTACAGAGGAGAAACAGCCCATGGCAGAGTAGGCAGGAGGCAGCAAGCAGAAGGCCTGCCTTCTTTCTGTCACTTTGTATTGCATTCAGGCTACAAGCCTATCGGGTAATGCCACCTGCACCCAAGGTGGAGCTTTTGTTTTTGTAAATCCATTCAGCCACACTCAGAACTAGGCTAATTCTAATCAGAGGACTAAGTTATCACCATGTACCCTTAATCCCAGTATCACATACCCTAAACCCTGCAGGCTCGGAAAGATGTTCTCACAGGCTCCTTGGTTACCTGTGAGAATCTTCCTGGTTGCTTTTTGTAAATACCAATGGTAGTCCCACTTCCAAAAACACTGATTTAATTGTTCTGGAATAGAGCTTGGCCTTAAAATTTCTTTATAAGCTCCCTTATTGATTATACTTTTGAGTGCCAATAAACCATGTGGTCAAGGCTGTTGAAGGAGGGAAATAAATTGGTCTTGCACAAAGACCTTCCATTTTGCTTGGACAGGAAGTAGAGCAACCTCAAGATTGACCAAGGCAGTGTCATAATTTATGTATAGGTGGACTAAAAATTACAGGCCCTGATGAAGAGGATAAGGAACATATCCTAGAGAGGAGATATACTTCTTCTGTACCTGTAATTCCAGATTGAGGTTGTAGCACAATTTAGTTTCAGCCAGCTGGATAACTAAGGCAGAAACTAACAATAGTATGAATATGAGTCTGGATCCAGGATATTCTGGATCCCTCCACTGAGAGAAGTGGCCACGGATCATTGCTCTTATTATATAAAATGCTCCTCTCCTCTGTCTCCTTTCTCCAAATTTAGCCAGTGGTAGAAATGTAAGAGACTCTATGACCTGGATTAAGATGTCTTTAGTATGAGACATAAGATGTCTTTAGTATGAGACATGTCTCATTCGCCCAGTGCTCTGTGTGTGTCCCACTGATTCTACTTGGGTATCTCCCCACAGGGTCAAAGCAGAGGGCTACTCTCTCCGCTTATAGAGCTGTGGCTCTTTAGCACACATCATGATCATTTGGAGGGACTGGCTTCACCAGAATTCTGACTCTGTAGATCTGAACGAGTGGGTGTGAGTATCTGCAGTTCTAACAAGTTCTCAGGTGGTGTTGCTGCTGGCCTGGAGACCAGACTTTGAAAATGTCTACTTTAAAGGAACAAAATTGCTTTTGCCTGGATTCTCTGGGTTTTAGAGAGAAGAATCAAACTCTGGCACATTCGTGACAGCCCAGTGTATGAACCTATGTATTCTGTCCTCTTTTCCCAGTATCCACCTTAGCCTCCTCCTTTACTTTGCTCCTTATTTACAGATGCACCCTCTTTTTAGCCTCCTCCAGCATCTCCTTTATCACTAAAAAGTACTTTTCCTACTATTTCCCTTATCCTATTTTTCAACTTTTGCTTCCATTCTGGATCCTGTTTTTCATCATTTCAAGCATTCCAGGCTGTTTGATGACTTGGCTGCATTTTGTGCCTGGAATATTCTTCCCTTTCTCTGCCTAGCTGTTTTATTTGCTTTTCTTATTAGAAGGAACAGGTACTCTTTTAAATTACTTCATTTCATTTTAAGGTTCCCAAGAGAAACTGAACATATCTTAGAAAGAATAGAATGAGTCCCATGATTCTGACTTAAAGGTGGCAAAATGGACATAAGCAGCAAAAGTTTGTATCTTTTCTCCAGTGTTTGGTCACTAAGTGATTCAGTGACTTTCCCCACTCTCTAGTATCAACTTATGCTTCAATTTTCTACCTTTTTTTTTAATTTTAAAAAGCAAAACAGAAAAAGGATAGAAATAATACAGAATTTCCAAAAACAAAACAAAACAAAACAAAACAACAGTAAGAAATCAACACTAGTTAATACATTCCATATTGTTATCTTAGAAGTAGTTGTTCAGGTTATAAGATCTAGGTATAAAAAGTGATCAAATAATCAAACGATGACAGCACCAACTGTTCTTTTTGATGAATTAACAGAGAGTAGTAGGATAGTTATCGATCTTGCACACATATACATACATAAAGTTATATGTGTATGTCTACTTTGTAACCTCTGATTACTTTTTCACATTCAAGTTTCTGTTTTTTATAACTTTGGCTTGCTGTGCCTCACTTTCTACATCTTTAACATTCTTTCAGATAGAGCTACCACTAGGGGATTCAGTGCCCCATTTGTAGAAATAATGTAAAGTACTTTGGAATGGTGGTGTGCACACCTCTGAAAATCATGTCCTTCATAAAATGAGAGACAAGAAGTCACCAAGAAGCAAGCCCTCCCTGAGAATTGGTGCCATGCCTGTGTTGCTGAGGGGACAGCCAGATGCCAGCCTTTTCCATGAGTCTGCACCATTCATGGACTGCAGGGGAAGAGAATGAGAAGTTCCCAGAATCAAGCCCTTCCTGAGAATCAGCACCATGTGTGGGCCACTGGAGGGAGAGCCAGATGCTAGCCCCTTCTGGTGTGCAGGCTGGGAAACAAGAAGACCCCCTGCCCCCTGCGTAAGTGACTGGCTGATTCAGAGAAACACAGGCTGCAATGATAGCTACTGAGTTAAAATACAATGTAATGCTTGTAGTGTTTAGTGTTCCACTGACTTTGCAGGTCTAAAGCTGGTAGTCTGATTATCTATTCAGAGGATAACAATACGCAAGGTAGCATCTATGGGGATCTTCTTCTGAAGGTGGCAGCCATTGTTAATTCCCTATTATCTTGTTTTGAAGTCCTGTATCATTTTCATTGTTTTATTGGGTTGGGTTTTATTCTGTTTTGTTTTGGTTGATTTTATTATATCTGATGGCATGGACAGCTATTTTGAAGATAACAAGATATGGTGGCCATTTTGGAATTACTATTATCTTGTTTTGAAGTCCCTTATTGTTTTGTTTCTATTGGTTCTTTTCTGTTCTGTTTTAATTTTTACTATGTCTGAAGGTATCTGCAGCTATTTTGAAGACAACAGGAGGCATTATGGTAACTGTTGTTGATTTTGTATTGTTTTGAAGTTCTGTGTCACTTATACTGGCTTATTTTGACTGGCTTTATTCTGTTTTATTTTGCTTGGTTTTATTCTCTTTAAAATTAAAAAAAAAAGCAATGAGAGCTCTAGAACAGCTGTCAAAATCAACTTTTCCAGAATTCTGAAAATTACCCAAAACCTTAAAAGAATTTGAGAATAATTTATTCAATAAATGGCTAAATGTCAGTAAGAATAGTGCACTTTTTGGGTTGCATTTGAACTTGCCTTATTCCCATCCTTTTCTCCCTAGCTACTCATATAACCTCAGAGACCAGCAGCCTCACAACTATGTAGTGAAAACCACAGCCTTGTAGCCACTGAAGAGAGCAGAATGAGTTTGAAGCTCTCCAGAAAGCATTATACAGAGTAGAGTCCTATTTGACCTGTTAGCTTTCTGGAAAAGACTGGATCTCAAAGCATGTTCTTATTCCATCCAACTCAGACCTAGATCTGTGGGACACCATCCTGATACCAACAGGCAGAATGGGAGTTCCAGAAGGAGAGGAATAAGAGAAAGTGGTGAAGGAACAATGGCTAAAAACTCCTCAAATTAAAAAAAAAGACTCCCAGTAGGGTAAATGTAGAGCGATCTAGGTAGGTTATGGTCAAACTAACAAAAGACAAAGACAAAGACAAAATCTTGGAAGCAGTACAATAGAAGTAGCACATTACCTAGATAATAAGCTAGGCATGGTTACTTTCTGTGTTTCTTGGTTTGAAAATTCCAGAGGGGGAATCTGGTTGTCCTAGATAATCAATTTTGCTATGGGTCAGTAGTACTCAAAACATGGTCTATGAACCGCCTGGAGGACCCCAAGACATTTTCAGAGGATAGACTCATTAAAACTAGTTTCCTGATAACTCTAAGATGTCATTCATCTTTTACATTGTGTTGACACTTGCAGTGATGGCACAAAAGCAACAATGAATAAAACTGCTGGCATGTTGGCACAAACCAAGCCAATGTTCTGGTAGCCTCAGTCTTTTTCACCACCATGCAGTTGCAGTGAAAAAGAGTTCCTGATGAAGCAGTAAAAATTATTAATCTTAAAAATCTCCACCCTTGAGTGCATGTCTTTTTGAAGTGTGTGTACAGCACCTCTACTGCATACTGAAGTATGGCACAAATTCCTAAGAAAAGCATGTATGTCACTATGTTGCAAGCGAATTAGCCTTTTTTCCCCTATAAATGTCATTTTGCCTGTGAGGATTTTTGATAAACCGTGAGTTTTAGCAGACATTTTCTTGAAAATTAACAGAGTGAGTCTGTCACTTCAAGGAAAATATCTAACAGTGTTGAAAATGATGACATTTGAAGTTTAAGGAACATTAAAATTTATTATGAGCTGAATAACTTTCCATACTGAATGCTTTTCTGATGAGACCATTGGTGATATTAATAATGTGACTTTCTTGATACTGTACAATAAACAGGAATTTTTAAAATGACCAATGCATAATGTTACATAATCATTCATAGACAATAGAAACCAGTGATTTTAATATAACATATTATGAGCAATTTGCCAATATAATCTGTTACTACACTGCCACTAACCTTTAAGAATATATCATAGCCCTTGTTTAGTATTGATGTAGAATCAAAGAAGATTATCTGAATTTCATTATCTGAAAAGGCTATTAAAATACTCCTATTTTTGTGAACTACATATCTGTGTAAGAGAAAATTTTCTTCAAATATGCCAACTAACGAATGGCATGAAGGGATTTTAGCTGGAACAGAGATGTCCAGAGCTGAGGGCTAGACAAAAAGCAATGTGTCATAACAGCTTGCATGCTGAAGCAGGTATGAGATTCTGACTGTTTTCTATTAAGCCAGACACCAAGAAGATTTGAAAAACAATAGCATTTCTTTCTAACATTTTTTGTTTTGGGAATTTTTTTCCATAAAATGATACTGTATATGTTAGAACATAATGAGCTACTGTTTTTATTTTCAAATGAACTAATCAATAAATATTTTTAGCATTAAAAATATAAAAAATATTAAAAGATATAATCTATATAAACAAAAATTCTCTGTGTTCTCAGTAATTTTTCACATCCTGAGACCAAAACATTTGAGCAGTGCTGCTCCATGCCAGACTTGGAAACCTGGAGATTGGTTGCTCTTGGCCACGACTCTCGTATTATGAAATGGGCTGTAGGGAGTGGATGATCTCGATGGGTAGGTTGAAGGCCAAAACAAGGCCATTACTACTTATTTAGCAGGGCATGGTTATGGCAGTCATCCCTTCAAAGGAGCTACTAGAATAGCAGTTACCATGAGCAAATGATTAGCACACTGGCAGATTTTGGCACTTTTTAAGATGCCAATGATCTCTGAAACTGGAACCTTCCTGGGACAACTTGGCCATCCTCTAGCAGCTTGTCACACCTCAAAGTCTTGATATTTTTGATGAGTCCCATTCATAGATGCATCTTCCCATTGAGTGTGTGAGTCCTAGAAGGGCAGATTTGTAAGCCCCAAGTGAGAAACACAGGGGTGAAGAAGCACACATAGCCATTGCCTTCCTGGAACTTATAGCGCAGTGAGAAAATACTAAACATGGAGTTACACAAATAATTATCATACTAATTAAAAACTGTGAAGGAAAAGTGTAGAGTGCATGAACAGAATGGAACAGTAGACCTGAATTTAGATTAAGGGAGTCCGGGAAGGCCTCTAATGAATTTTAAGCCAAGATTTGAAGGCTAGCTGGAGTCACTCAGGCATAGAATGAGTGCTGACCCACCTGTGTCAGTGTTCTTGGCCCACGTGTGTCAGGACCATGTGTGCCAATGAACTTGGGAAGATGGAGGACTGTAATTGGCAAGGAGAAATAAAAGGAACACTGTGTCCAAGAAATGACTGGGAGACAAATTTGAGAAGTTGCAAGTAGGGGCATGGTGCTTTCAGATCTGGTTTTTGGTGGCTCATTCTGGATTCAGTGTTAAGAATAGGTTGAAAGGGGACAAATGTAAGACCTATCGGGTAAGTTGGGACCCACTTGAGAGATGACAAATGACAGTGGACTTGGCTAGGGTTTTGGCAGTAAAGGACAGAAGTGGATGGACTAAGCGATACTTTTGAGCTAGAATATTCCGAGTTGATGGAAGAATGAATTGGGGAGAGGCGAAGGAAAGGAAAGTGATCAAAATGTTTTCTAGATTTCTAGCCTGAGAACTTACAGAATTGCAGAACAATTATTAAAATGGGAAGACTGGAAGGGCAATTTCAAATGGCAGATCTAATGTTTCATTTTTAACTTGCAGGTGTGGGGTACTTTTGTGACAGAAAGCAACCTCGATGAAGGGGTTGTGACTCAGATTCTGGAAACTGAATAAGGAAGGCTGAAGTGTCCTGATGCGGGGTGGGCACTTACTCAGCACATGCTAGTGGCCTATTCCTTTTGTGGAACTGGGTCTCCTACTTCCTCCTGTGGCCTGAGTTTCTCTAGTATTAATCTGTGTCATCTGACAAGTCCAGAGCTACTAGGGGGAGGCTTGGGAGAGGCAAGTAGTTGAGGTTGGCCTCACCTCTTCATAGGCTGGTGGCCCTGCCTATTGGAGACTGTGGACATCTGATACCTGAGTCCCAAAGAAGTTATGGATGCATGGATGGACACAGTAATCCCATCATAACACTGCTCAGAGTAATCAGACTGTGTCCATCTCTGCATCCAAAGCCACACATAGAAGCAAAGTGAACATCTCCAACCTTCTGCAGATATACGTCACTTTATTCTCAGAAATTCCCATGGAATCTTAGACATTGCTTCACAAACACCCCAAGCACAGAGAGAAAGACAAAAAAGTCAAGAGCTCTGGTAGAGTAGCTGAGACCAATAGAGCAAGGGAGACAACTACCAAAATAGCAAAGGAAAATCAGTTTGCTTCTAAGATTCCAAGTTAGTTCCAGATGTAGTAATTGAATATATGGAGGAGCAGAGGATTTGTCCTGGGCTGAAGTTTTGATAAAAGGCCTTTTTGATAGAGGTGCTTTTGTTTAATCTTTTTCTACCACAGAGTGTGGCGGTATATCGTTGAAACTCTATACCCTCTGTATCTACACCAGCCTTGAAGGATGAAGCAATGAGGCGATGGGGAGTTTGAGTGTGGCATGGAAAGATTTTAGCTGAAACAGAGACGCTGGTGAAGGGCACTTTGAAGTCTTTAATGGAAATGTTTTGTGTGTAATGGGTCCCATTTTTGTTTATGTACTCAGCCTAGTGTTGGCTGACGTAGGCTGCTAGTAATTGGGAAGTATTTGTGGCATTGTATGGTGAACTGATCTGTGGGAATAAGGTAAATGGGATAAAATATCTCAGGTTGGGAGGAAGAAGAGTCTAAAAAGAATCAGCTGCAGTAGAGGCTGAGAAGTTCCCAGAGGGCTGGTCGAGGAAGGCAAGACTATTAGAGGAATGAAAAGGGAGAAAGGGGAGGGATGCTGGACAGAATGACAGAACAAAGGCTGTCAAAGAAAAGCAGAGAGATGGATGGGAAGCTTCTTGGTGGGAACCAAAATTCCGGGGACAGATAGGTGTTCTGGAAGGCATTTCCACAGTCAGAAGGAGAAACAGAGATGGTGTTCTCAGAACACCACTCCCCTGGCTGCTAAATTCTTGTGTGGAGGCGTTGAGAGTTAGAGTAGAGATTTCACCCTGAGCTGGCAATTTTGCCAGCATGGTCACTGTGCAAACCACAATTCTAGACTTTCTCAACAAGTGGCCTTTTATAATTCTGATGTCATAATGTTCATGAGCTCAGTGGCTTTCAGCTTAACCTACAGTCACTTTGTCACTCATTACTTACTGTTTGATTAATTTAAAAAAGTTTACTGAGTGCAGCCAATAAACCGGGCAAATACTAGGACCAAGAGTTAAAAAGGTGTGGTTGTTCTCAAAGTTTCTCTGAACGAGCTGCATCAACATCATTTAGTGTTTTCATCATCTATGGTTGTGTAACAAATCATCCTCAAACTTACACCTTGACATTTAAAACATTATTAACACAGGTCTGCAGTGTGCAGTGACTACATTCATCATGACTGGAGAGTTGGTATGTGTACCTAACCCATCTCAATTCTTTTTACATCCCTTTCCCTCACTTCCTTATCCCCTCCCTCTATCTCTTGGTTCCCTTCCCATTTGCAAAAGATCTATCTCCCTGCTTCTTATTATCTGTTTTTCATTTTGTTCTTTTATTATTTATGCTTTGAATTTTTCATATAAAAGAAATTATGTGATATTTAAGCCCATAGGTCTGATTTATTTCAGTTAACATTATGGTCTCAAGGTGCCTATGAACAACTCAAGTTTCATCTTCCTTATGGCAGAGTAGTACTCCCTAATGTACAACTACATTTTCTTTACCCACTCATTTATTGATGGATATGCAGGCTGCTTCCAAGATGTGTTATTCCAGCATCATTTGTTAAAGAGGTCATTTTTCCTCCAGTATATGTTTTTGGCTTCTCTGTCAAAGATCAGGTGGCTGAATGTATCTGGGTTATTTCTACATCCTGTATTCTGTTCCACTGCTCCAAATGTCTGGCTTTGTGCCAGTGCCAAAGTGTTTTGAATCAATGTAGCTTTGTAATTTAATTTGAAATTCGGGATGGTGATGCCTCTGCTTGGCCCTTCTTCGTAAGCATTGTTTTTGCTTCTGGGTCTCTTCTGGTTTCACATGAACTTTAGGATTTTTTTTTAGTTCTGTGAAGAATGCTGTTGGCATTTTAATTGTGATTGCTTTGAATCTGTATATCAATTTTGGGAGGCTGACTATTTAAACTACTTGGTTCTGCCTATGTAGGAACAGGGAATAGCTATCCATTTTCTGATGTCCTCTTTGATTTCCTTTTTCATAGTATTATAGTTCACACTGTAGGCATCTTTCACTTCTTTACTTATATTAATTCCTAAGTATTTACTTTTTCTTGATGCTACTGTGAATGATATTGTTTTCCTAATCTCTTTCTTGGTGGGTTCATTACTGGTATACTGGAACCTACTGACTTTTGTGTGTTGATTTTGCACCTTGTTACCTTTTTGAATTTGTATATTAGTTCTAGAAGGCTTTTGGTGGCACTTTTTGAGTCTTCTATGTAAAGTATTATGTCATTTGTGATAAGGATAGTTTGACTTTTTTCTTTCCTATATGTGTCCTTTGTATCCTTTTTATTCCTGACTTGCCTAATTGCCCTGACTAAAATTTTGAGTACTATATTGAATAGGAGTGGTGATAGTGGATATCCTTATCTTGCTCTTGATTTTAGAGTAAAGATTTTAAATTTTACCTCATTTAATATGATGTTGGCAATATGTTTGTCATAAAATGGCTTTTATCAGATTAAGAGATGATTCTTCTATATCTAATTTCATCAGGATTTTTGTCATGAATGGATGTTGAATTTTGTGAAAGAATTTTTCTGCATCTATTGAGATGACCATAGGATTTTGCTCTTTCTTCTATTTATGTGGTATATTACATTTATTGATCTGTGTATGTTGATCTTCCTTGTATCCCTTGGATGAAGTGTCATGATATATGATCTTTTTAATGATTTGTTATATTCTGTATATCAGTATCTTGTTGGGGATCTTTGTATTTATGTTCACTAAAGAGACTGGCTTATAGTCTTCTTTCTTAGGTTAGTCCTTATCAGTGTAGAAATCAAGGTAATGATTACTTCAAGGAATGAATTTGTCAGTTCTGTTCCTTTCATTTTCATGAGTTTGAGGAGTATTGGCATTACATCTTCCTTTGAAATTTTTGTAGTATTCCGTGGTGAAACCATTGGGTATTGGACTTTTTTTTTTTTTTTTTTGTGGTACTGGGGATCGAACTCATGACCTTGCGCTTGTCAGGCAGGCGCTTAGGTCACTGAGCTAGATCCCCGGCCCTGGTGTTTTTGAGACAGGGTCTCACTATGCTGTTCAGGCTGGCCTTGAGCTCACTCTGTAGCCCAGGTTGGTCTTGAACTCACAACAATCAGCCTGTCTCAGCCTCCTGAGTGCTGGGATTACAGGCGTGAGCCACCTGCCCGGCTTTTTTTTTAATTTTTAAAAA
>RJWT010048691.1:0-11114 GCA_004365215.1 Cuniculus paca
GGGTGGCGGCGGCGGCGGCGGGTTCGCGTCCGGGACGGCCCTCGCCGGCTTCCAGGGTGCGTGCGGGCGGGATCCCGACCCGGCCTCCTCTCCTGCCGACCCGAGTCCCGAGTCCCGAGCCCCGGCGTGTGGCCCCACCTTACCGCGCGCCGGCCGCCGCAGAGGCCAGAGGCGGGTGCTCGCGGACGTTAGCCCGGCCCCGGCGGCCTGGGGACGTGGCAGCACCTCGGGGACGCCGCTGTCTCCCGGAGGAGGAGTTCGGTCGCTCGGGCCTAGTGGTTAACAAAGCGGACAGGTAATGGGGGGAGCTCATCTTTCTTGACGGCCCCGGTCGGTGCCGAGCGCTGCTCCACGGGACCTGTGCACGCTCGTCTTTTTGTTTGGCGTTGGGACCTGCTTCAGTCAAATCGGGAGGGCAACCCATTTCCTAGACGGGCACAATTTATGTCCGAGGGTGTTTTTGTCAGTGTAGTTACTTTGAGAGATAACATACTTTTCAGCGACTGTGCCACATTTTGTTATTTCAGGCTCGTTCAGCTGCTGAATCAATGAACACTTAGGGACGCTGATGTTGGAATCAAACCTGAGAATGCAGAGATAATTCACACTCTAGTCCAGTGTTCACTGTCAGGTAGTGGAGGCGATCTTCCAGCACCGTGTATCAACCAGGATCGTTTGCAATGCTTTAAAGTTCATCGGAATCCCCTTACGTTTCTTTTCTACAAGAGCCATTACTTTTTTTTAGAACAGAAAATCAAGGTACCAGCAAACTGAGGGCTCAGTTTTCCAAGCCATTTCCACCGTTATTTTCTTTAACATTTATACATTCATACTATTTGGTCCCTGAGAGCTTTACCAATTCTGACACTTCATTGCAATTTTATGTTTTTTTTTTAACAAGGTGTGTTTATGCATGCAAAATTTTCTCCAGTATTGCAGTCAAACCATTTCTCAACTAGTAAAGCCTTTAGAGACTGTGCTTGCTTACATCAGGGATAAAGATTATCTTTAAATATGACTTCCACTGGCCATTGTAAGGGTTAGGTAGCATCTGTACTAGGAGGATGAATGACCAATTTAAAAACGAGGCAATGAAAAGAAGTAACTTTGTGGGAAGTTGTGGATATTTGTCTCACCTCCCACTCCTCAGTCTCAGTTCAAACTGTCTTCTATCCCCACCCCTTCCTTGTAAACACCTGTAAGTTCATCTCTAGCGAATCCATCATACCTTTTAGAAGGCATTCTTGCTGGCTTCCTGCAGAAATAACTGTTGCCCATTCCTACCTTAAAAGACACTGGCTTTTGGATACGATTGTCCCTGCTCATCTCATTTTCTGCAATCTGATCTGCTACCTGAATAAACTAGGTTAGGTTTTGAGTCATAGTCTCTTTTCTCTCGATATTTTCTTACCAGATAATCTCATCACAGAACTTGACTTTGCAAACCATCAGTACACTGATGACACCCACATTTATGTGGTTTCGGAGCTCCAGATCAACTCATTGTGCCTGCTGGGATGTTTCAAGAAGCTTGAAATTAGCATGTCAGAGACTAGACTAAACACTGTGATTCCAACCTTCTGACCCGCCCCTTGCCAACCACCACCACAGACAACATCAAGCACCTTGACTGCTTACCACTTACCTTCTTAGTGAAGGATGCTATCATTTGATTGTTCAAGCCATGCCCCTTCCTTTCCTGCCTCCATATCTGGTTGCCGAGTTTTATCATATGAACATTTAAAAAACTCTTCCTCTGTCTCCACTGTTTTCATCCTAGTCTACATCATGATGTGTGTGCATTGATGAATTTTTAGCAGTAGTCCTTGCTAGTAGATAAGCAACAGTAACCCTCTAATTGTGACAATCTAAAGTGTCTCTAGACCTTTACCAAAAGAACCAACGGGAAGCATAATCAACCTTCTCCCCTTTGTGAGAATCACTAGGTCATTAATTTTATCTATTTCTGAACCTGTCTTAATGAGCTCTCTGCATCATCATACTGTGTTTACCATGGCCCAATCTACATACTTTGATCAGAGGAATTTTTTAAAAGCTCAAATATGACTTGTCAGTAACTAACATCAGCCTGAATGTCATTCAGCAGGTAAATCTGTGCAATAGAATACTATTCAACGGTTAAAAAAAACTTGATACATGCAACTGTTCGGATGAATCTCAAAGGTATATGCTGGTTGAAAAAAGCTAATCTTAAAAGGTGTGTTACTATATGATTCTATAGCGATCCTTTTTCAGTCCCTGCTGCAGTCAGGAAAGTTTGGATTTGTAATCCTAGGGAAATATTATTGGAATTCTAATGAGTTAATTCCAATCTACCACTTCCAGTGCAACCCATGGCAAGAATAAAGACAGAAAGACATTTATCATTATGGGGGGCCAAGGGATCCTAAGTCTGGCCAGGATGAAGGTTCATCTGAACAAAGCGTTGATCCAGGGTGTAACCTGGATTTTACTAATTTGTGAAGAACAAAGTGGCTAGAGGATGAGTGACTGAGAATGGTGGGAAATCTGTGAGTAGTGTGAAGTGGGTTATGTAGGAAACCTGAAAGCACCTCTGCAATATGCAGAGAGAAGGGTATGCAGAAAGACCAATCTTCATAACACAATTGAGGTAGTGTGTAGTGGTGCCTCAGCTCTGATAGGCACATTTTCTGCCCCGGGAAGTTACAGCCTCTTATCTATAGAGACTCAACCCAGCTATGAGCCCTGGAGCCATGGCTCTTCATTTTGAGAGGCTCAGCCATGTGTTTTGGGAGTCACAGGGTGGGGAATCTGGTGACTATTGCCTAGCTTCAAAGATTATGCATCAGCACCTCAGCTAGCCCTGTTTACATTGCTTAGAGCCAATTAAAGGGAAAAGGAAATGGCCTAGACAGCTCTGTACATATCAGTACGTGGAGATAGAGCAAGGTTTAGCCAAAGTAGAGGTAATTGCCTTTTGTTCAAGGAGAGTCATCAGGTGGTCCTCCACAGATTTGACCTGTGTTATTCTCAGAGAGTGAAAATGAGAGAGACTGTATCAGTTGTTTCTTTGATCAGTGCAAGAGTGTTTTCTGAAGTGATGAAACAGTTGTGTATCCTAATTACGGTAGTGGTGATGATGAGAGTGTACACACACATGAGTAACTACAAAAACTGGTGAAATTCAATTAAAGTCTATAGATTAGTTAACAGTATTGTACCAGTGTCAGTTTCTTGGGTTTAATCATTGTACTGTCAGCACATGGCATGCTATTAATGAGAGAGGCTGGATTGGGGATACTCAAGAACTACTGTTTTTCTGTCTTGTGAATTTAAAATTTCACAAAAGTTAGAACAAGGGTTAAATATGCCACTTCCAGCTTTAATGCCTTACAGCGACTTCCTGTTCTTAAAACATACACGCACGCATGCTTGCACGCACCCACCCAGAGTCCCTGATAAGACCAGTGTGATCTGGACTCTTGCCTGTCTTTTCAGTCCTCGTTCTTTTCTGTTCCTTGCCATGTGGGTTTTCTTCAGATGTACATTATTCCATTAATACTACCGGAATAATACTGTAGTGGTAGTACTCCTGCCTTCCATGGCATTTATACCCGTTATATGTTCACTTTTTTTGGAAGCTGCCTTTATCTGTTTCTCTTCTCTGTTTAAGTTCTGTTTCTTCTTCAGATCTCAGTTTATTTGTGGCATCTTTGGGAAAGCTCTTTTCCTGACCTCTGAGTAGGAATCATATTCCTGTGAAACTGTGCTCTTAGTGCACCTAATTCAGACCGCAGTTGTCTGTTGGTACTGTATTGGTATCATTTTATATTGGTATTATTTGATTGTACTAGACTTTATATTTTTTGTTTTTGCTCGCTGTTGTATTTCCAGAGGCACAGTATGTTTGATAGTTGGCAAGCAGTGGACCTTCACTGAATATTTGGTAAATGAGTATAAATAGCAAAAGCAAATTTGGCACATTTAGAGGTTTTTACATGAGGTGAACTGATTTATAATATTTAAGGAAGTTTGCTCATGTTTTGTAACCCATTATTATCATGTATCAAAACCTTCCTGTCTAGTAGTATGTTTGTGTGTGCATGTGTGTGGATACACATGTGTGTGCACACTTTTCTAGAACTTGAAGTATATAATTTGTCTGTTACTAAGTGTACTTTAAAATGTGGACCAGAGACTTAAAATTAATGCATTTTATCAAGTTTAGCACATTTTGATTTTTAAAAAATGTTAATACGTATATAGCCCAAACAGAATGCTCTGTGAGGGAAGAGATTAATGCATTTATCAAGTCAAACATCTTTAAAATTTTTCTGTTAGGAGGAGTAGCTCACATAGAATGCTGTAGGAGGGAAGAGGGTTTCAAAATTACATTAAATGTTTTAGTTTCATTTTAAATATAATCATGACTGAAACCTAGACACAACTTTAATGTGTATTCATGTGGCAGAAATCAAATTGGCAGTTTACTGTTTGAAATATGTTGGTGGGCCGGGCGTGGTGGCTCACGCCTGTAATCCCAGCACTCGGGAGGCTGAGACTGGAGGATCGCTGTGAGTTCAAGACCAGCCTGGGCTACAAAGTGAGCTCAAGGCCAGTCTGAACAGCATAGTGAGACCCTGTCTCAAAAACACAAGGGCTGGGGATCTAGCTCAGTGGCCTCAGCACCTGCCCAGCAAGCACGAGGTCATGAGTTCAATCCCCGGTGCTGCAAAAAAAAAAAAAAAATGTTGGTGTATTGGTGATACAGTTAACAAAATTATTTCTGCACTGTAAAGTGTGCATATGGAAATGTCACAGATTGTTCGTATATTACACATTCTCATAAACTTTTCTTAAGAATTTCAATAAACCCTTTATTTAAAAATAAGTTGCACTGTAAATAGTAAAGCATGGATGTGTCTCTCAAGTGTTACTCTTTTTCTCTTAACTGTGCAAGCTTTAAAAATGGAATTTTGATTCCTGTGTAAAACGTATGACATTTTTCTGTTTTGCAGTATACCATCATTGAAGCAAAATGATGGAAGAAAGTGGAATAGAGACCACGCCGCCGGGGACTCCTCCTCTGAACCTTGCGGGAATGGCGGCCCCCGCCATGTCTTCAACCCCAGGTGCAGGAGCTGTGGAACCCATGTGAACACTGAGACTAAGAAAGATGCTCTTACTTTTGCTGTTAAGAGCAGAATGCACGTATTAAAGCTTCTCTGGTCTTTGTCAGGGTGAAGGAAAATGGACGTTTTATTAAAAGAATGGAAATAAATAGTCTTTATTAAAAGTAAAAAATATCAGTGTTTGCCTAGGTAGATTTTTGTTCTTTATATTCATATTGACTATAAATTAATAACAAAATATCATTAAAAGTGTGTGTATCTTTTGAACCTGAAAAATGGCTTTATTTTATTAAAAACATACCAAAATAAATGAAGGAGAAAAAGATCTACTTGCAAACAGTGCTATAATTTAATAATGTTGCTGCTGCTTTTACCCTGGGGCATTGAAGATCTTTAGCGTTCAGTCATATTTGTTGTATATTTTAAATTATGTATTTAAAAGTAATCTTGTGATATGGTCTATTAAGTTTAAAAAATTTGCAGTAGACAATAATGTGAGTTTGAAAACAGTATGAAAAGCATTTTCAATTTCATCTTTTTATCCTCTCTTCTTTTTCTAGCTGCAACCAGTTCTTTTTCTTCTCCAAATGTATCCACGATGGAGTCCTTGCCCCCACATGCTTATTCTACTCCGCAGCCGTCCCATCCTCCTGTGCAGCCTTCAGCCCCGCTGCCTTTTGTGCCTCTCTCACCACCTCCTTCTGTCCCACCCCTCAGTACTTCCGTGTCCCCTCCGCTTCCTTCAACAACTGCGGCCACCTTCAGTAATCCTCCTCTTCCCCACTTCCCACCTGGGAGTTCTGCCCCAGGAGCTCTTTCAGCCGCGCCTCCTCCGGCTCCGCCTGTATCAGGGTTCTCTGTTGGCGCGTCGTACGACATCACACGAGGACATGCAGGGAGAGCACCTCAGACGCCTCTGATGCCGTCGTTTTCTGCACCTCCAGTCACAGGTAGTTCTCTTTTATTAACACTTTGAAATACATGGCTAGATATAGTGTTGCTGTTGTTTTAGTTTAGATACAGCTTTACTAAGGTATGAGTCACGTGCTATAAAATTCAGTTGTTTATACAATTCAGTGGTTTTCATACATAGAGTTGTGCAGCCATTGCAATAATCAATTTTATAACTTTTTATTACCTTGAGAAGAAGCCCTGTACCTATTTCAGCCTATTCCCTGCAATCCTCTCAGCCCTAGGCAACTGCTATACTATGGGTTAATCTATGGATTTACTTATTCGGGGCATTTCATATAAATGGAGTCACGTCATGTAGTGTTTTGTGGCTGGCACTCATTTCACTTCAGATGTTTTCAGGGTTTATCCATGTTATAGCTTGAGTTACTACTTCATTTCATGACTGAGTAATGCTCCATGGTGAGAAAATACTCCATTTTATTTATTCAATTCAGGTGATGTTACATTTCTGCTTTTTGGCCGTTTGGATAATACTGCTGTAAACTATTGTGTACAGGTCTTTTGTGGAGAGATTTTTGTTACTGTTAAGTATATACCTATGCAAGGCATTGTTGACTTATGTAGTAACTCTTAACTCTTTTGTAAGACTATCGACTATTCAAAGCTGATGTACTATTTACTTTCTGTACGGTGTTTCCTTTGTGTATGGTGTTTCAGTTCCTCTGCATTAATGTCTTATTATTCATTTCTTTGACTTCTAGTTTCCTATTCTCATGTTTTCTCATTTGAAGTTTAAAAAATAATCCAAGTGTGCCCCCCCCCAAATTTTTTTTTAAAAAACCTGGGAATTTAGCTCTGTGGTGTAAACACCTGCCTGGCAAGCACAAGCTCATGAGTTCAATCCCCGGTGCCCCCCCAAAAAAATTTAAAAAAAAAATCCAAGCCGGGTGAGGTGGCACACATCTGTAATCCTAGCACTCAGGAGGCTGAGGCAGGAGGATCTTTGCAAGTTCGAGACCAGCCTGGGCTACAAAGAGAGTTCAGGGCCAGCCTGAACGGTATAGCGTGACCCCGTCTCAGACAGACCAAAGGAAAAAAAAATGCAGAAGTTATGGTGCAGGCTTGTAATTCCAGCGTTTTGGGAGGCTGAGGCAGGCGGATCACAAAATAAGAAGCCCGGGCAACTTAGTGAGACCCTGTCTCAAAAAACTTAAGTGAAAAGGACTAGGGATGTAGGTCACTGCCAGAATCCTATGTTAATTCCCAGTATAGCCAAAAATAAATAAATAAATAACTGACCTGCTGTAGTTTCCTATATTAGGGAGTGTAGCTCAGTAATAGGTTGCTTGGCTAGCATGCAGGAGTCCCTAGGTCAGCTCCTAGTACTGAAAAAGTACAAAACAAAAACAATTTAGTATATGATTAATATATGAGGTGTCAGAATCCCAAAATTTTGTCCTAACATTTGTGTACAGAGAACGATCAGAGTGAAGTTTGAGGGTTAAAAGCCCTTTTTTTAAAATTATAAGGAAGAACTGACTGGTCCAGGGAATAGTTTTTATTCAGCCGGGTAAAAATTCAAAATCATATAAAAGCTCATATGAGCCAAAAGTCGGTGAAACTGGTTCATTCCTTTCCTGGCTCAGCTGCATCTTTGTTCGCTTCTCCGGTTGTTGGAAGTCAATTATTAAAACCTCGTCTTTCTCAAATCCTGCCTGTTGTTCTCATTTTAGTGTATGTGCTGCTGAAGCAAGCACTGTTTCTCATTTTAGAGGAAGGAAGCAACATTGCTCCAGTTTTTATTACCCACATGTGCTTATCTATCTTTACAAATAAAATTTATTATGGAGTATAATTGTACCATTGTCTATTTATATGGGAATCTTTTGAGTTCAAATGAAATGTGTGGAGTATATAGTGAGATGTATGCCTTTTTATGATGGACTTAGGTTCCCCTTTGTTTTTCAGATTAGCTATAGCTGTCTGTATTCAAGTGCTAAATAGGACAATGTGAAACATGTATACACACACACGTGTACATACATATGTGTATGTGTATATAGCCTTTTTCACAACAATTGGTGTAAGCCTGAGTGAGGGCGAAGAAGTTTCTTTTTTGGAATTCTTTATAAAGATGTGGGTGATTCTGTGTTTTTAACTCAATTTTGAAATACTTGAGTATGTAGAGTTCCGTTATTAAAGTTGTTTTGAGCTGTTCATATACCGTATCTTTTTAATATAAAAAGTTTGTGAACTAAATTGCAGTGTTTTTGCCATCGACTAGGTGTTTTGTCTGCTCCTGTTACTCAGCAAGCCGGCCTGACATCTCTGGCACAGGGCCCTGGAAGCACGTCGGCCATCACCTTCCCAGAGGAGCAAGAGGATCCTAGAGTTAGCAGAGGCCACGATGAGGCATCTGCTGGGGGAATCTGGGGTTTTATTAAGGTAAGGGATAGGTATTTACTTTATAAATTGTTTTGTTTTTTAGTTACAAAGTGAGGTGTTCAGGGAAAATTTTGAAAATAGAAAATGGCAAAAGGAAAGAATAAAAATTCTGTTAATTTTCTTTCATTGCTCCCATCTTTTGTGTATATCTGTGTAGTTGTACTATCCTGTTAATAAAAGCAAAGTGGAACAGTGACATGGGGGCATTTCTTTGTGTTTTTTTCTTGGTCTTTACCTTCCAGATACTATAAACATCTTCCTGGCCATGTATTTATTTAGAAGTGCATTTTTATTTTCAGTACTGAGATTGAACTCGGGACCATTATACGGAGCTACATCCCAAACGTTTTTAATTTTTATTTCGAGACAGAGTCTTAAGTTGCTGAGTTTCCTAGGCTGGACTTGAACTTACAGTCTTCCTGCTTCAGCCTCTCAGTGTGCGCCTTGCTTCACACCTGGCCGGAAGTGTATTTCTCGGTGGCTACTTTGCCATACACGATAGTACATTTATTTTCCATATTCTAGTTTACTAATCCACTATTGAGATTTTTCTAATTGCAACTTCTAAAATTTATCTTAATTGAGAAAAATTATGTAGATTTATCATGTGTAGTATGATGTTTTGAAAGATGTAGACATTGTGGAATGGCTAAATTGAGCTAATTAACATATATTACTTCATCATTTCTGGGAAAGAAAGACTTGAAATGTGTTCTAAGCAGCTTTCAAGACTATAACTTATTATTACCAACTGTAGTGACCAGCTTGCACAGTAATTGTCATTCTTATTAATAAAACAATGGGGGGTACTCCTGGATATAAATCTCTCTGTTGCATCAGAATTATTTCTTGGCTCTTAATTTGAGATACAATATTTTCTTGTGTGATAGGCACTTTTAAAATCCCATTTTAATTTGCATTTCTTTGCTATTGAATTTAAACTTCTGTCATGAAATTTTTAGCCATTTGTATATTTTTTCTATGAATTCTTTGTTCATGTCTTTTGTCTAGCTTAAAATTGGGTTGATTTTCCTTTCTTTTTTTTTTTTTTTTTTTTTTTTTTTTGAGACAGGGTCTTGCTATATAGTTCAGGCGGGCCTTGGATTCACTTTGTAGCCTAGGCTGGTCTTGAACTTGCAGTGATCCTCTTGCCTCAGCCTCTGGAGTGCTGGGATTATAGGAGTGTGCCGCCACACCCGGCTCAAACTTAATGGTTTAAGAAAGCAGTCTTTTTTTTTTTATTCTTTTGCTACTGGGGATCAAACTCATGACCTTGCACTTGGCAGGCAGGCACTTAGGCCACTGAGCTAAATCCCCAGTCCTTGATTTTCTTCTCAGTGAATTTTTAAGAGTTCATAATATTTTGATGAGTGTTATATGCTGCAGTTTTTTTTTAACACAAGACTGCTTAAGTTTTCTGTTTTTGTTGTTGTTGTTGTTGTTGTTTTTGTTTTTTTGTGGTTTTTTTTGCGGCACTGGGGATTGAACTCATGACCTCGCACTTGCCAGGCAGGTGCTTAGGCCACTCAGCTAGTTCCTCGGCCTTTGTCTTTTTGAGACACGTTCTCTCTATACCTTTCAGGCTGGCCTTGAGCTCATTTTGTAGCCCAGGCTGGTCTCGAACACGCTATGATCCTCCTGTCTCAGCCTCCCGAGTGCTGGGATTACAGGTGTGAGCCACCACGCCTGGTTTCTGTTTTCAATTTTTTGTTTTTATGCTAAAAAAACCCTTTTCTTGATACAGTTATATGATAGATATTTCTCCTTGATATCTTCTAATTCTGTATTTCATTTTTTATACTAAGCAGTTTAACACAGCTGATATACTTCACTAATGTATGAGGTAGAAATCAAAATTATTTTCCAACTACTTAAGGGACTGTCTCAATGTTCTAACCCCAGTAATTTGGTAAGTCACTGTTATTTTAGTTACTAAATTATATGTTAACAGTAGGTGTCTGGGCTCTGTATTCTGTTCCTCTGTTCTCTGCCTGTCTTTGCAGTTGATCACACTGTTTTAATTGCTGTAACTCTGCTCATGTCTTACACTCGTGTGTTGAAAGCCTGCTTTGTGCTGAGGTGAGCCTGGGGAGTGTCAGTGACTAATAAGATAGAAAGCGTGGTTGCTCTGCGTTTGTAAAAATGTATCAGTAGCTCTTTTCAGCATCTGTGTTGGTCTTTCCCCACTTTTCTCAGTGAATTTTGGAATCACTCTGCCAAGATGCTTCCAATATTCTGCTGAGGGAGTGTCAGTAATTTCATTGGGTATATATTAAGCATATTTTCAAATTGTTAAGTGGTTAACTGGTTTATATTATTTGAGCTTCAAGTTTCAGGAATATGCCATTTTTCTGTTGTTTGTTTTTGTTTTGGGCACTGGGAATTGACCTTAGTACCTTGTGCTTGCCAGGAAGGTGCTTGTGCCACTGAGCTATATCTCCAGCCCTATGACATTTTTTAAGTTTGCAGTTTTATATCCTTCTGTATTTTTAAGAGCTTCCTTTGTATAACCAGTGCTATTTTCTTTTTTTCCACTTGTTACAAACAAGTGTCTGTCAGCTGACTGGTTGTAGCTTCTGGGTGACTCTTCAGGGCTAGTCCTGGTATTGTGATTTTCTTTTCTTTTCTTTTCTTTTTTTT